>LPNX010180250.1:1512631-1558173 GCA_001517045.1 Pseudotsuga menziesii | reverse complement strand
TGTTGTTTTGTTATTTTGAGCTTTTTTACCTCGTTGTAACTTAACCCATCAGCATATTGTTGTCTTTTCCTCTCCCTATAAGATGTGATGCTATACAAAGCATCATTCGATCTTGCGATCGTATCAACAATAGACAACAAAGAATCTGACAAGGAGCGACGAAGCTCATCTCCACCCCTCCAAGCATAACCAATCTCTCTCAAATGGGCAATAACCCTTAGTATCTCTGCATTGTTATCCATAGTAGCCACTGCAATCATAAATACAAATAAAATATCATTAGAAATATAAACACATGATATAATGACATATCTAAGCATTGAAAACTATATAACTAATGTACGACAAATAATAACATAAACTAAATCTATCATGTAAATTTAAAAATTGATCTTGAATTTTACAGTAAAGAATAAACATTTAACATCTTTTTATTTCATATTTATGTCCTAAATTCAAGTATTAATTCCAATTTTTAAGTATGCATGTGTACATAAAGTGTCTTGAGTGCATATGTTGATTGTGAAGCTCCTCTAGCTTATTTTAAGGCTTGGATTATGAAGTTTCGTCGAAATTGTGAGGTGATGACTATTGCCTTTGCAAGAACAGCTCCCAGATTGCGGGTAGAGGCAACAACTAGACCCTAGAATAGGCGGCATAATGTGTTGTTAATGAATAAAATCCCAGTATAGGCAACAATTTTGTTAGATATGTAATTATTTGTTGTAGTGTGATGTTTTTTGGACTCCAAAGTCTATTTAGCAGATCTTTATGGATTTTATGGTTGCAAGGGTTCCACTGGATTATATCATGTATGATAGTATGTGATTGGCATGTTTAATCAAATACATCAACCTACCTATGTATCTTCACGTTCATAGAGTCTATTGTTGAACTTTGTTGTCTTGACCTTAACCAAAAAGTACCCTTCGTTGAAGACGAAATATTTGTTAAAAGCATGGGAAGCTTCTATACCTTATGTTAACACTTGGATTGGGAAGTTTCATCAAAAGTATAAGGTGTTTATTGATGTTCTTGGAAGAGCAACTTCTATATTTCGGATAGAGGCAAGGGATTTACCATGTTTTTTTATGTATTTTAGGGGAATATATGAATTCTACTTGATTTTTTTTAGTTGTATGCAAGATTGTAACATAATTGACAAACTTTGCATATTTGTTAATTTTGGTTTGGATTCACAATGATGCTTGCGAATATAAATATATGCAAATAGTGAAGTTTGTTCGTTTTTTATGAGTTAATTGGGGTTTTCGTTTACATTGGGCATGTAAATTACTTATGCAAACTTGCAATGTGCTTGACAAACTTTGCATATTTGTGGATTTTGGTATGGATTCACAAGGATGCTTGTGAATATGCATATGGAAATAGTGAAATTCATTTGTTTTTTGAGTTAATTGGGGTTTTTGTTTCCATTGGGCATGGGGATTTTGGGTATGAATTTTGGTAAATAATCAAAATTATTTAATTTTTATGATTAAATTGGGGAATTGGTTTCCATTGGCCAATTACATTGGGGTTCTTGTTTCCATTGGGGTTTTCGTTTCCATTGGCCATAGTTTAATTTATTTTGGTTTAATTTTTCAATTTAGGGCAAATAAATTGATGACCAAAGAGAACAAAAACATGAAAAGAAATGAGGAAAATACCTCACAAATAGGAGGTTGATCCAAAGGTGGAGATGGATGGCTTTAGCACACCCAAAAACCCGTTCGCCCAGTCGATATTTTCTCCAAAGAAGTACAATAGCCATGTGATGTGGCGAAAAAGACGTGCTCGGCCTATTTAAAAAAAAAAAACGCGCGCAATTTCGTTCACTAAAATGGAGGCGCGATTTTCTTAAATAAAACAGAGGCACGATTTACTTAAATAAAATGGAGGCGCACTTTGGTTTATTATCCTAATTGGCATGCTTGTTGGAAGCCTTGGGACTAGGCTTGGCAGGTTCGGGATTGCTTGGGATGATTTCTTTTTTTTGGATCAAGAGTGATTGACTTCACTCCACCATTGCATCTTAAAGGTCCCTCAACTTCTTGCACACACCCTTAATTATACCAATTTTCTTAAACAAAACTATTCCACTTTATCAAAAATGCATTTTAATTATAGATATAAAAAAATTCAAACACAGTTTCATTTTTATATTTTTTATTTAATAAAAATTGTTAACCAGACCCACATTTCATATAATATTCATCTTCTTAAAAAACAAACAAAATTACTCCACTTTATCAAAATTTGCATTTTGATTGTAAATATAAAAAAATTCAACACAATTTCATGTTGATATTAATTTAATGAAAATGGTTAACAAAACCTACAAGTTCATATAGTATTCTTCTTATCAAAAACCCTTTTACTAACTTCATGGAACCATTGAGTTTTAATATATTATCCATATTATTAAAAAAAAATTACTCCCCTTTATCAAAATGCACTTTCATGAATGTGGCTTTTCTGTCTTAGATGAATTAATAATTCATGGCTGAAAAGCTTTTACCAAAATTTTATTTTGATTTGATTGTAGCTATAGAAAAATTCCAACACAATTTCATTTTGATATTTGTTTTAGATGAATTAAGAATTCATGCTACAATGCTTTTATCAAAATTGCATTTTGATTTAATTGTAGATATAGAAAAATTCCAACACAATTTCATTTTGATTTGATTTAATAAGAGTTGTTGGCAAAACCTACTTGTTCATAGAGTATTATTTTTATCAAAACAACTTTACTAACTTCATTGAACCACTGAGTTTTAATATATTGTCCATAATATTTCAAACATAACTCTCCCCCAATAGTACTACCCCGAATTTTCATAAAATATCATTCATCCTTGTCATATATAATTTATCTAGTAAGAAGCAATGATGGCTGATGTACTTTTGTCTTCTATCTACAAGAATAGGGCCCTTATCCTTTTATATTATTCCCTTGTCCTAGAGAAATATACCTCTATGTTTCGCCCCCTTCTAGCTACTCTTCCTTGTGTCTAGAGCCTTGTAAACCAACACTAGTTTGATGTGATTAATAGTGTTGGATAGAGCATTGCCCCACTAAATTGTAAAACGCCCATGCCACCAACGCTCTAGAGAATGGAAACATGTTACCTTTATGAATTCACATTCATTATGCTTAATCTCTCTACATAGAACTCATTTTCATGGACTCCCAAACTCATCATCATGGTAAGCAGTCACTGTTCAAGAGAGAATTCTCTCCATGATTTGATATGATACTAGAAGTACCATTTAGCGAAGCAACATGTCGAGAAGGGAGACATTCATGAATGTCAATACAATCTAAAGCATTGAACCCCTCCTTTGCTTGATATGTTCTCATCTAGCCAAATGGCATTATTCACCTTTGTTTATCCATGAAAAATTAGATAAAAGTTTATATATTAATTTATTTTATGTTTTAGTTTATTACAACTACTCATCAACATCAAAGAATATGTACATATTAACCCTTTTTATCTAGTAAGAAGCAATGATGGTTGATGTACTTTTTTCTTCTATCTACAAGAATAGGGCCCTTCTCCTTTTATATTATTCCCTTGTCCTAGAGAAATATACCTCTATGTTTCGCCCCCTTCTGGCTACTCTTCCTTGTGTCTAGAGCCTTGTAAACCAACACTAGTTTGATAGTGTTGGATAGAGCATTGCCCCACTAAATTGTAAAACGCCCATGCCACCAACGCTCTAGAGAATGGAAACATGTTACCTTTATGAATTCACATTCATTATGCTTAACCTCTCTACATAGAACTCATTTGCATGCACTCCCAAACTCATCATCATGGTAAGCAGTGTTGTTCATGAGAGAATTCTCTCCATGATTTGATATGATACTAGAAGTACCATTTAGCGAAGCAACATGTTGAGAAGGGAGTCAGTCATGAATTTCAATACAATCTAAAGCATTGAACCCCTCCTTTGCTTGATATGTTCTCATTTAGCCAAATGGCATTATTCACCTTTGTTTATCCATGGAAAATTAGATAATAGTTTATATATTAATTTATTTTATGTTTTAGTTTATTACAACTACTCATCAACATCAAAGAATATGTACATATTAACCTTTTTTTATTGTTTAAAGATCCACACAACTATGTGTGAAGTAGATTAGTTTTTAATCAAAATTAGTTATCATCACAAAATACACATTTCATCCTAATTTTAAAATTACCTATCAACCCATATTACACATGCCATTCTTTTATATTTACGTTGAAGACATTTTTTACAGAAGTTTGTTCCTAGACACTACTCTAGGATTCATCATCTACCGAGTGAATAGATAATTTCCATGTACATCTTCACACTATGCACCAAATTCACCACATCATGGTTTTGCCATTAATTGTTTATAGTTCCATGAACGTTGTTCATGGTTCCTTAACTACTTTTGGTTCCATATGCATTATTGATGGTTCCATGAGCGTTGTTCATGGTTCCACTAGCATTGTTTATGATTTCATAAACATCTCTCTTGGTTCCACCAACTTTGTGATGATAGAAGAAGAGGACACTAAAAAAACAAAGACATAAGATGCCAAAGTAGTAGAGATAGAAGTAGACAACTAGGCCAAGGAAGTGAGAGTTACTCCAACAAATCCAATTTATGTGGACTGAAATCACGAGGATGATCCTTAGATCATTCATGTTCCAATGCATTTGGCGTCCTCTCTTTTTAGTGATTACTTTGATCATGGTATGTTGGTATAGTTGCAAACAAACCTTTTGTAGTATCCAATGAGGCCTATTAAGAAGATTCCTAATCCTGTAATTTTTTAACCATAGGCCATGTTGTAATGGATTTAATCCTTTGCGAATCAACTTTGGCCCATTCTTGAGAAATGGCATACCCTTAATAGGACCAACTTCTTGTAGATCAAAAGCACACTTACATCTCTTGGCATATAATTGATTCTCTTCTTATATTTAAGGAACTATGTATGCATTATATAAGAGATGAGAGATGAGATCTCTCACTCTAAATCTGAATGTCATAAAAAATGACTAGAGTGATACATCTACATGTACGACTTGAAGATCTTATTCATGAGGCTTTGGAAAGTAGAGGGAGAATTAATATAACCATGAAATCATAGTGAACCTCATGAGTTTAGAACATTTTTTGGGGAACATCCTCCTCTTGGATTCATATTTGATGATAAATATAACAAATATCGTTTGGAGAAGTGGGCATCCCAATGGATTTCATTGACAATTGCTCATTAATTACATGAATGAGAAACTTTTCTTTAATTCCCTATAATTGATACAAAATTGTCATGATCCATATTTATTTTGTACAAAGATCACAAGTATAAAAGGGACTTTGATTGAGACAAATGACTCTGGCATCTAGTAGTTTTTTACCCAAGTCCTCAATCTTATTTTTATGCCAGTAAAGATAGTGTTATGGCATAATCTCAAGAGAATGATCCATGGAAGAAATGAAATGATGTGGTCATGATCAAGTTATGGAGGGTGGCCTAAATGAGGCTCTTTAAATGCATTGGTACACTTACACATGATTGCGTGGAACTCCAATTGAAGAGTATTAGAAGGGCCATCATCAAAAGGCCATAGAGATTCAAGATGACCCCATACTCTTTTTTGAGTATTTTTTCCATCCTATGAGAATATATGATCTAATTGGGAGGATGTTTCATCCCATTGAGTGTATGAGTATGACCTTCTTACTAAAACTATAGGATTAATGTTTTAAAGTTCATTGAAATGTGTCAAGAGTCGGAAGTCATTGGACACCAAAAATAACATAAATGTTGTCTAAGCCAATAGAATACATTTGATTTTGAAATTGTGACATAAATCTTCATAAAATCGTAACGCTAATTGCAATAATGACATGGGAGTAGAGCATATCGGAAGCAATAGGGCCACATAACAAACTTATGGTTAATTTAAGTTTTTGGTGCTTCTAGAATCAATGAGAACCATACCAAGCTTTATTTAACCTTCCACTCTTAATCCCTATGGGATGGTGACACCAACAAGCACATGCATGGAGATTGTATATCTTTTTGGTTCAAGAAGCTAGACTATTTGACACATTTATTCCCTTCCACTATTCGGCATATTTATGCCCTTCCACACTTATTGTTACACTAAGAGAAAACACACTTTAACATAACATTATTGTACTTCTTATGAGTAGTGTTGATTGTAGAAGTCATGGAGAGTATGGGAACCTTATAATTGTTGCTGCTAGGGCAGGGAGAATGATGGACATCAAGAAACTTGGCATCAATGTAATGAACCAACTTCATTATTATGGAGATAACTTAAAGATAATGTATTATAACCTCAAGTTGGATGGCATTGTGTTACTCACCAATATAGTTCAAGGATCTTGTCAGCTTTGATGGGATCATGGTCATGTTGGAGTAGTTGTTAAGTAGTTGTTAATGTACCCAAATTGTGTGGAACCTTCATACCACACATTTTGAGTGTGCTCTCATTTTGGTTATAATGGTACATAAGTTTTTAGGTCCAAATTGACTATCTATTAGATAACTTAAAGATTGATTATGACAATGACATAATTGAATATGTCCTATAATAAGAACCAAAGGATCAAGAAGGTCATAGAAGTTTGACATGAGCAACTTGATTACATAAATAGCAAATCCCAAATGGGTTTATGTAGTCATGTACATGAATTAAGGCATCCTAAGTAATCATGGACCTAAGATGGGGGGTTTGTGTTCCCAACTGAACCCATAAAGTTAGGTGATCAAGGATTGGAGACCAAGGGGGAGACAAACCTATAAAATCTCTCTAAACACTAGGCATCCTAGTGAGGTTCTACATATAGGCTAAGACGAGAGAGAGTTTACACAAGACACGTCTTAGTGAGTATGCATATGTGAGTATCCAAATGCAAATCGCATAGGCTACAAGTGTTAAGAATATGTTCACAAGAAATATTTAGAATATTTAAACACTTTTTGCTCCCTTCTTGCCTACACTACTACTTTAATATTTGAAGTTTCAACTTCTTCTTTCTACCCAAATAATGTTTTGTGAATAAATCATTTAAATTTGAAAACACGCCCATAACTAATTTATAACAAACTAAATGTTAATCATATATAAATGATAATTGATTTTCTAATTTTTTCAATATTTAAAACAGACTTATAACAAAATAGAGACATTCATATGTTTATGTTTATGGATATAAATATGTTTATGTTTATGGGTATAATAATATTTTTGTTCATAGTAATTGTTTTCCAAATCAACTAGAACACTCTTCTTAACAATAACAATAAAATTTAAGAATACTATTAACAATAAAATTTAAGAACAGTCTTCTCATCAATAAAATTAAAATTAATAATATCTTTAAAAAAAATTCAAATTAACAAAAATAAAAAATACTTTTATGGGATGGTAAATAGTTAAATACTTTTCTACCGTGTCTTGGACTAATGACGACGACGCAATACAGGGTGTGTGGCCAGAGAGATTAGCGAAGAACCAAAAACAAATTAATGTCGCCTGGGATGTTTGAATTCTCGCCGGGAAACCTCCTGTACTTAGCAAAATTGGAAGTTCTGGTTGATGAAATGATCGCCTGCCCAAATGAGAACATTGAAACTGTTCTTTTGGCTTGGCCAGGTTATTGAGACACTTTTACAACTACTTCGGACCAGCTGAGTTTCGTCCGGTCAAAAACTGACAAAACCGCATCGGGTGAGAGAGGCTCGAGCTCAAGAGCTCAGGATCACTCGACAATTAGCTATGAGACCTACGCGCTAACCAACTGCGCAATCACACAATCGATGCTATTATAAAGACCATATCGATGCTATTATAAAGACCATATTAGCTTCATATAGAAACTGCTGATTTGGCACTTTTCTTTGCAGAAAACTCACGAAATTCCCTAGCCAGATGGCAATCACAGCAATCAATATGGACTTCTGTGGCTCGAGGGTTTCAAATCTTAATACCTCGTACTCATATTCCTGTGCAGATTTTTGCAGTAGCTTGGCAAAAATGGTGTGGTTGAGAAAACTAGCACTGATAACAAATCTTCTGAGCTCCTTCATGCTCACATAGACAGGCAAATATCCTCCAGGAACATGGGTATAACAGCAATCCTGGGATCGCCGTCGGGCTCTGTATTTTTAGATTCATGAGCACCACCACAGCAGCGGTACTTATCCTGCCTCTTGTTCTCTATTAACAACGGGCTCTGCAACTCAAGACACGCTCTGTAAGCAACTGGATCTGTCACCCTCTGCATTATATTACTGTTATAATATGTGTGAAACAATTGTGCTGAGGTGAGAGAACAATCCAAGACGGAAAACATTTGGGATGAAAGGATGGGATGAACAGCTAATGGATGGAGGAGCCGAATGTATGGAGCAGACCCGCGCAATTCAAATTTTAAATCAAAAGGGTTGGGATGACCCATATATGGTTGGATAATAAACATTGGCAATTTGGCATGATATGGCCACTCGGCTATACGACCTGATATGATATGCTGTCAGAGTTTGGAATGATGGGACTGTAAACAAGCTGCCCGAGGGAATCGATGAATGTCGGAGGAGATATGATATGCTGTCAGAGTTTGGAATGATGGGACGGTAAACAAGCTGGCGGAGGGCGGAGGGAATCTATGAAGGCAAAAAATATTTTACATGCAACAGAGTAATAAATGCTGCAACGGCAATATTGTGAGCCGTTGGATCTTAAACTGTTTGAAATCCAACAGCTCACAATGCTGTCTTCACAGCATTTATTACTCTACTGCATATTGAATATTGTTCCGAGCCAAATCGTAGCATTTCTAGACAACTTCTATAATAAATGCTTTGGAAATGAAATAAAGTGAACTCAAAGTTATTCGATCCTACATTGATATTAGAGCACTACCTACTATAACTCTTATGTTTCAGTCTTGGACTCCTGGCAGCCTATATTAGAGCACCACCTATGTTTTAGTCCCGACATCCTGTATGCCTGCCAGTCCATTGTCAGACTGCTGGCTCATCATTGTGTCTGCCTTCTAATAAAAATTGAACGATTTTGCCTGGCATTTCTCCTCCTGAGTAAGCTATCTACCAGGGGGCTCACTTGACTCCGTTCGATAATAGTGAGACGGAGTAGTCTAACGGGTCGACGATTTCACCCGGCGTTAGACTACTCCGTCTACCCACTCCGTTAACTCCTCCCGTCCTCCGAAGTCCGGCATATCCATCCAGGGGTGGGTCCCTCCCAAATCTTTTTTGGGACGCGATCCATGTTTTCCTGCACACACTGTCAACATGAAGAGAAGCCTATTGCATTTGAGTTCAAAAAAATATATGTTCTCTGATTCAAAAAATATATGTTCTTTGATTCATTCACAACAAGTTGTAATGGTGTCGTTGCACTGCAATTGGGTCTCATCTTAATAAGAGAAGAGACAGGCATTGTCTTGTAAAGAGAACCAGTTGTGTCTGGTGTTTTATCTGTGGTAGTCATCTGCACTAACGAAGTTTTGAAGCTGCACATGGCATGCCCAGAGTCATTGGATTGGTATTACAAGAGGAGAAGAAGAACTTATTATGAACACCCGAATTGGAGAATAGAATACTCATTTCCACATATGAGTAGTTGCAGAGCCATACCACATGGTTCCGACAACAATGAAAGCTGCAAAAAACACAGCAGCAATACTGCTGGCTAGAACCGTTTCAATATTCCCCATGCGTAATCCTATCGGAATGTTGTATAATATATAGGAATGTGAAGAGGACTCATGTTCAGAAACAAATTATAATTTCTGAGAATGAAACAAAAGCAGTTTTGAAAGTGTTTCGAAAATATAAAAATGAATTATGATAAACGGAACAGTTAAGCCAGATGTTGGAGATAAGTGGGTTGTTGAAGATTCAAGTGACCCATGGGGAGACTGCTGTTAATGCAGCAATCAGAGGTTTTAACAGGAAGAAAAGAGTACCTCTTAACAGCAGCACCTTCAAGAGAAAGCTGAGATATGTGTTCAACCGTCGTGAGCCGAAGCTGAGAACAGCTGAAAAGCAGCACCTTCAAGAGAAAGCAACGCCAAAGCCTCGAAACCGAGCTCACGGCGTTGAAGATTGCAGAGTATTGTTGTTCGGGTCGATGGATGCAGAGTCGGGAGGATTGAATAGTCACCAACCCGCGGGGTGGTGGAGTAATGGAGCTCCGTGGAGTAATTGCTCGGGGACGTGGAGGCGGCGTCTGACGGTGTCTGACGGTGTGTGCAGGAAAACATGGATCGCGTTCAGAAAAAGATTCGGGAGGGACCCACCCCTGGATGGATATGCCGGACTTCGGAGGACGGGAGGAGTTAACGGAGTGGGTAGACGGAGTAGTCTAACGCCGGGCGAAATCGTCGACCCGTTAGACTACTCCATAGTGAGACCAAGAACAGCAGATTGTGCTTCTTTTTTTGTATTTTGTAATAATGAAGAATACTAATTTACCAAATCAAATTGAATCTACAGACTGAACCGATCTAAACTTAATCTGAAATTGTGTTCCAAAAACTTGTAATTTGAATTCAATTGTTATGGATTTGATAACGCCAATGTTCTCTGTGTACGTTAGTTTAAAACTTTAACCTCCCTGATCATGAAGGATAAAGAATCCAAGGTTTCCATAAAACAAACAAAAGAGTTGATTAATTGTTACAATAAAGTTGGTAAAACATTCCAAGTTTTAGATCTTTCCAATTATTTTTATTTTTACAGTTCTAAACATACATTTGCAATTTTTGTAAAAATTCCAATCAAAACTTACAATTTTAAAATTGCACTTAAAAAAACAAAAAATTTCATGGCTAAATTTATGGATAAATGAATTCTAAAACGCGGTTGTTCTTGATCTCACTGAAAGGTAACTAAAAAAGCTATCACCTGATGTCAGATGGGCTCGTGCAAATGGTCGGCCAGATAGCTTACTCCTTTCTCCTCCATCCTTGTTGCACGCACTCAGTTATTTTGTTGCCCACCTGTCTGTTAGTCTTTAACATATGTTGTGGAATAATTCTGTGTTTTATGCAGGTTTTATGACTGCAGCCAATTTTGGCGTTGTGCGCACTATCATTACCATGTTGAAGCTTTGTGTTTCGATTGTCATTTGTACTTCTTATGGAGAGTGTTCGAGCTACTCCTTCTTCACACCCGTGAGTCACACCAGTTCTGAAAGTTTTCCCATTATTTCGACCTCCTTCAAAAATCGTATTGAAATTGCTTGAGTTTTGTGGGTTATAAAGAGTCTGTGCATTCTTTTGTGGGGATGAATGATTAAAGTTTTTGTAGTCTTAATATTATACATTGATAGTTGTGAATTCCTCGTTTGAGCGGCATCGTTTATTGAGAACTTGTGGTTCTGTATCTTTGAAGAATTAAGACTGTATTAGTTCTCTTTGAAGAGCTATGACTTGCCAACTCAGTACTCAAAACTCAGAATGAGTTGAAGACTAGAGTCGTGATGAGTTTAGAGTCCTTCAACTCCTACGAACTCGTTGAAGACCGGTGAGAAGATCGTTGAGCAAGAGAGATTGTATACTTGTGAAGGTTCACGCCATTCCCAAGCTGCCTGAGGGTAAAACTTACATACTTTTACTGTGGATGAATGTGACCCGTAGGAAAACCTAATTTTGCCCTAATTTTGTGAGTGGAGCTTGAAAGTAACTTCTACAAATATATGAATCATGAATGATGTAGCTGTTGTATGACCCATTTTTGTATGAGCTATTATCATTGTGACTGCTATGTATTTAATGAGTTGGAGAAAAAATATATGAAGATATATGAAGTACTTCATCCTTCTGAAGTGGATGTGATTCTCTGTCTTGCGAATTGTTGTTGCATTTTCTAAGCCTTTGGATGTGACCACACACTATGTGAGAGAAGATTGTTGTGATTGTCCACCTTCTTGATGTCAACCATGTAAAGAATTGAACTGTTAGAAGCTGAGATTCGACTTTCTTTCCCTCTGCTGCAAGAAGTGCATTTTGAGTCTAGGAAGAGATGCGTTGGTGTTGAACGAGATGCAAAGACTGAGAGTATATTGCTACTGTGAAATAACTCTACCATTGCAATAAGATCGTGAAGTGTACTGCTTCAGATTGCATTGAGTAGTTGGAGATACAACCTACCATTGAAGAAACCAAGTCGTGCTACTACAAAATAATCCTGCTACAAGCCAATGATGTATTATTGTATTTGAAATGTAATTCGTATGTAGAACAAACAATAATCAACTACAAAATTTTATTGTAATGTAGTTGCATAATTATTTGTAATAGGCTGCATAATTGTGTAATTATGCTGCAAAATCATTTTTTGTAAATTGTAGAGCAAGAACTTAAGCCTACATCCTATATCCTAAGTATTCTGTAAGTTGCAGGTGTTGATAGTGAAGATACACTTTTTGGCATCTATTGTTGGTGTTTTCCTCACTAGTAAGAACACATATCCAGAATGGTTGAGAAAGATCAATTCCACCTTCATATACAATGACCTATGGGACGGGATTTGTGAAGTAAAGACATTTCAGACAGAATCAAATGCACACATAACCATTGATCCAAAACCTTGGTTGAGAAAGATCAATTCCACCTTCATATACAATGACCTATGGGACAGGATTTGTGAAGTAAAGACATTTCAGACAGAATCAAATGCACACATAACGATTGATCCAAAACCTCCTACATCAGATAAAGAAATTGTTGTTCAGAAGTAAAAGATAATGATCATATGCTCAGAGGAGTCATGCATAAGATCCAAGCATCTGGTATGAAACCCGACCTTCCACTTGAAGCATTTGTAAAGTCACTTTATCCAAATCACTCCAACTACCTCTAGTCCCTACTAGCAACAACCACATTAAATTAAAGAATGCGTCTGAATACGCTGATAGGCGTAAATTTAGGTACATACTTTTTATATTAATGTTTTTCCCTATAGTATGTGCTTAAATTTACCCCTATCGCCATATTTAGACAATACGTTGATAGGCCTAAATTTAGGCACATACTTTTTATATTAATGTTTTTCCCTATAGTATGTGCTTAAATTTACCCCTATCAGCCTATTCAGACACATTAATTAATTTAATGTGGTTGTTGCTAGTAACTGGTGGGCCCATAGGCATATCTCCAAAATAATAATAAATTATTATGTTACAACTAATTATTATGCTTTTATTTTTTATTATTAATATTGATAAATTAATATTTTAATTGATTATAATATAATAATTATTTAAGTATTTAAGTATTATTATTAAATAAATACTATTAATTACAATTAAATCCAAATATAAATACATTATTAATTAATTAATTAATGTGTCACAATAATATTATATATCATAACACTTAGGGTTATATCGTAATGCATAGGAGACATAACCATTAGATTACTTTATAGCTTGTGATAAGTTGAATGATGAGCATTTGATTATTTTTAATTCATGGTTAATATTTGATTTAACAACGACTATGGTTGTATACAGAGATGTTTTTTCAATTGAATGATGATGATGCCCAAAAAATCCTTTCAGATATAAAATAACAACATAAAATGTATTTATGTTTTAAAATAAAAATTATTAATTATTAATTAATTAATATTATCAAAATATAAACTATAAAACAATTTCTTTTATAATGATTATAGTTATTTAATGATAAGCAATATATTTAGTTGTAAAAATCTAAAATCCAAACCATTTATTTATTGATCAAAATTATTCACTATTATTAATATATATGATATTAATTAAACTTATAAAAAAAATCATAATTAATTATAAATAATATAGTTCAATTATATATATATATATATATATATATATATATATTGATGTTATATAGTGATATTGACAATTAACGTGTTAATAAAAAGAATAAAAAATAAATTTATTATAATAATTAAACATCCAAAGACACATTACTAATGTGTCACATCTTTGGTTGTGTTGACATATACCAACCAAACACTGTAATAAACCATGGCTTAACGATGTAATGTGATATAACCCTTGATAACGTCGTAGTGAAATGTAAACCTTGAAAAGCATCACAATGCGACATCCATTCTACATTACTATGTATAATGTGGATGGTTTAAACCATTTCTTTTGTCAAACGTCTATATATATATATATATATATATATATATAGAAAGAAAATTCTTAGAGAAATTTTCTAAACATCCAAAAACACATTATTAACATTGTAGTGAAATGTAAACCTTGATAAACATCACAACCCGACATAACATTCTACATTACTATGTAGAATGTGGATGGTTTAAACCATTTCTTTTGTCAAACGACTATATATATATATATCAAGATTTAATTCTTAAAGAAATTTTCTAAACATCCAAACATACATTATTAATGTGTCAAGTATTGGGCATTATCACAATGTGACATAACCCTTGACAAATATCACAATGTGACACAACCCTTGATGAATGTCGCTAATGTAACATAACATGTGATAAACGTCACAATGCGATATAATTGCCATGTTGCATTATGGCTATGTTGAGTAATGTGGTAATGTGACAATATGTAAGTCATTGTAATGTTGCACAATGATTAGGTGGAGTGATATTTTCAGGTGTGAATTATGTTTTGACATAAACGAAGGGTTATGTTTGATTGCGTCGTTTCTGTATTAATATATTGTATTATGGTTATGTTAATTAATATGGTTCATTACATTACAACATTAAAAGTAATTTAATAAGACAAATATATGTTTAATTTATGAAGTGCTATGGTGGATTATCTTAGTGAGTGAGCATTAAGTTGAATTGTGACGTTGTTCTATGGTCATGTTGGTTACTGGATTTTTGTTACATGATGTCATTAATTAAATTGTTTTGTAGTAGTTGGGTTTAGTTTTATTTTGAATTTGTTTTTGCATTCTGAAATCGATGAAGGGTTATCTTGGATTCTGATGTTCATTGGTGCTTATGGTGTCTTGTGACATGTGGTGTATAGAACGTCATCATAAATTACGTGATCGTTAGTTATGTTGTTTTCATTTGAACAAGGCATGAATGTCAATTGTGGAGCAAATATGGAATATCTTTGTTATTTCAAGTGGAAAAATTTGTTATATAATCTGCAATGTTTGTACTGAAATGTTTTTGTAGACTCGAATACTGCAACAATTGTTTAATTGATGTGTATTTAATGTGAAACTGATTTATTTTCTAAGCAATTTCAGTTCCATATATTTTATGATTCGTGATATTTATGAAAAAAATAAAATTCTTAAACGAATACAAAAAGTAACAATTTCAATATAATAGTAAGCATTGCATCCATGAATATGATGTAAATGAATGTATGAATTGTTAAAATGAGGAAATCTAGGAATTTAATTGCAACAATTACATATATTATTTAAATTGTTACTTGAGAAAGTGAAATATTGTATTGATTATTTAAATTGTAATTTGAGCAACTGAAATATGCAATTGTTGAAAAAACTTTTACATTACGTCAACTTAGTACAGAAAGTCATCATAAATTACATTATCGTCAGTTATGGAATATCTTTGTTATTTCAAGTGCAAAAATGTGTTCTTTAATGTGCAATGTTTGTTCTCATACTGAGTTGAAATTGAATGCTTTGTTTATTCATTTGTTGATAATGCAATCTTTTAGTGTGTGAGGGCAAGATATGTAATATTAATTGTACTATTTAAAAGATGTAAAATATTGTTTCCATTAAATTCTCGATATAGCTAATAAATTTTGATGTTATACAGTAAATAAATATGTTTATTTTAGATCAAAAGAAATAAAAATAGTGATTTGAAGCAAAAACTCAAACATAGCCACTCCAAATTTCCATATCCTTTATAAAAAGCTTCATGGGCTGAAGACATGTTTTATTTAAAACGAAAACATACCAAAATTTGCACAAAGTACAAAAACTAAAACATAGTTTTGTTTACAAAGACTCATAAACCTATTGAATTACATGCCAAAATCCTATAGGGACTAAAACAATGTTGGAGGGAATGGGAGAAGATCATTGAATAAAACCATGCTTGGAGTTAGGGGAAAGAAATTCTTATACATGATAATGTTACTGCATTGATTGTTTGTTGGCAACAGTAGACAGTGATTTGGAAGATATGATCTTTCATCAACTGCTAAATGAGTAACACTGCAAGTTTCCAAATCATAGTATATGAATGGAATTTCAGCATTCTTGCACATCAATATAGAATTTCCAACTGCTCGGAATGGTAGATAGTCTGAACAATGTCTATTTATATTTCTTGTCATACCTTCTAAAAGGGTCCATCTTAACCCTCTACCATCCTCGAAATGACTATCTGTTTGTTGAACGCAATGTTGACCGCGTTTGAAATCCTGGATTTCATCTATGCACCATATACTTGTAAAACCATCATTCACAAGACATATCAATCGGTTGCAGTGTAAAGTCAGACACATAGATCGTTTCCTATGCCCTGTGTAAATTGAATGCATACCCCATATATTCATTTCAATGTTCAGCGAGTACAGTCTGTACACATATGAGGCACCTTCTTCAGAAGTTATTTTCACATGCAACCAATAAATTTTTCCTTTATAAAAACCAACACCTTTAGGAGTAGTAGGTTTACCATCAGCACCAATTGTTTCTCTCCAAACTCTTTGGATATAAATTTAGGACCGTGTTCAGTACGTTGATGACGTACAAGTATCCATCCATGTTTTTGTTGACCATCTTTTCCTATCAGAGAAAAGAAACCATAGTCTCCTATATCAATAATTCCTATATTTGAGAAACACTTTATGAATGGATTTACGATGTAATAATCCTTATGCCCTCGTAGAGGACAATATTTTGAGAGCAAAATGATTGAACCAACTATACATTCAATCGTATATCTATATTATGGATAAGGGACATGCAACAAAGATGTATGTCCTATACGATTGATAAACTTATATACAAAATGGTTTTGATACTGTCCCAATAGTTCAATTAAAATCCTAGTTTCTGTTATATTGTTATTTTTCCAAGTGCTAACAAAAGATGGTCTGGACAATAGATATTCACAATGTTTAGAGATTGATCGCAAACGAACCAATGTTGAAAATGGAACCCATAGGAGAATCATCTCTAGAAACTCGAGTGGTAGTAAACTCCAAATGCTCGGATCCATTTGCAATTAACTAAAAAAAAACATTGAAAATACATAGTTATTACCAACAGAAACATAATAAATTATAAAAATAATTTCTTTGCATAACACAGACATAGTAGAACATAACCATGAACCAATGTGAGAAGACACCATAAGCACCAATGAACATCATAATCCAAGATAACCCTTCATCGATTTCAGAATGCAAAAAGAAATTGAAAATAAAAATAAACCCAACTACTACAAAACAATTTAATTAATGGCATCATGTAACAAAAATCCAGCAACCAACATTACCATATTGCAACAGAAACATAACAAATCATAAAAATAATTTCTTTGAACGAACACACAAAGCTATTTAAGCTACTTATAAATAACATTAAAAATACATATTTATTACCAATAGAAACATAATAAATTATAAAAATAATTTCTTTGGATAACACAGACATAGTAGAACATCACCATGAACCAATGTCACAAGACACCATAAGCACCAATGAACATCAGAATCCAAGATAACCCTTCATCGATTTCAGAATGCAAAAATAAATTCAAAATAAAAATAAACCCAACTACTACAAAACAATTTAATTAATGGCATCATGTAACAAAAATCGAGCAACCAACATAACCATATTGCAACAGAAACATAACAAATCATAAAAATAATTTCTTTGAACGAACACACAAAACTATTTAAACTACTCATAAATAACATTAAAAAATACATAGTTACTACCAACAGAAACATAATAGATTATAAAAATAATTTCTTTGCATTACACAGACATAGTAGAACATAACCATGAACCAATGGCACAAGACACCATAAGCACCAATGAACATCAGAAACCAAGATAACCCTTCATCGATTTCAGAATGCAAAAATAAATTCAAAATAAAAATAAACCCAACTACTACAAAACAATTTAATTAATTGCATCATTGCGCTGAGAGGCGCTCTACAGCCCAGTATGGGGGAGCTCTTGTAACGCGATGTAACGTTTATAACATGTCCGCAAAAAATGATAATGATAGTGAATATTATGAGAGAGATCTTGTAACGTGATGTAACCCTAGTAACTTTTGTAACATGTTGGCAAAAAATAATAGTGATAGTGAATATTATGGGAGAGATTTTGTAACACAATTAAAAAATAATATCTAATAAAAAATAAATTTTCTAATAGGCCAAAATAAATGTTGGCCACAAAAAAATCTAATATGGGGGAGATGTTGTAATCTTCCTACCTAACAAAACAATAAAAAAGTAAAAATTTAATTATCCGTAAAAAAAATATGTGGGTCAAGAAAAAACACAAAATTGAATTATTCACAAAAAAATGTTGGCCTTGCACATGGTTTTAAAACCATGTGCAAGGCATTCTAAACAACCCATGGTTTTATTGTACATGGTTTAGGAGGGTTTAAACCATGTGCAAGGCCTCCTGCCTTGCATATGGTTTTAAAACCATGTGTGGGGAAATGACGCAATGTTCGTTCCTAACAAAATACAAAATAATAAAAAATATTATGTGTCCACCATAAATAATATTAAATATTAATAACAAAAAAATTATATGTGCACCTTAAATAAAAAAGATGTGTATTTTGGTTTGAATCAAATTAATGGATAACTAAGATTGAGAGATTTGATCCATCTCGGTGCTTGATAGAGCCTAGGATTTGGATCTACGCTGGTGTAAAAAAAATCCAGCAACCAACATTACCATATTGCAGCAGAAACATAACAAATCATAAAAATAATTTATTTGGACCAGCAAACAAAGCTATTTAAACTACTTATAAATAAGATATAGGTTGACAACAGATTATTTAGGAACAAATCAAAATTCAAAATATTATTCAAACTTATAAAATATCTTCAACACATTTAGATAACTGCATGCAACGATAGAGTGAATAAATACAATGATGCGAACATAAAGAAAAAACACTCTCACTATTTTTTCATATATAGATGGTGATGACAGTGGCTCAACAATCTTTTTATTTTCTTGGCATGACACCACGAATTTTCTTTGCTTTTTTTTTAGTATTTTTTTGGGTTCTCTTGCCAGGATCACGAATTCCTTTCTTCACCAATCTGTGGTTTGGCTCATATTTTATTGCATCCTCAATCTTGTCATATACCAACCCAAAACCTGAAGATCTTTGTCCATATGTACGAAAACTGTAAATAAATATTTGTTGTGTACCAGTAATGACAAATTTATTCCCTATCTCCTTTTGAATTTCTGGTTTGGAAAGGTTTCCTCTTCCATGATGTAGAACATGTATCTGAAATCGACGTCTCAACCTTGGTTCGTCTATGAGGTGTCTGATGCATATTGTTGGACGATGTTTGATTTTTTTTATATCCATTTTTTATTTGGATTTGACGCAAAGATCTTAAAAATAAAAACATATATGGTTTTATGAATTCGAACATCATGATAACCAAATAATACAATAAACAACATTGGAGGAAATGTGGCATAAGCACTAAAATTCTAAGATATCAATAATAATTAAATTATACAATATAACAAAACGTAAGTTGCATAAAATGGTAACATGCATGGTCATGGTTATATATGTTAAAATCATTGGCATGTCATCTCGTAATGTATCATTCAATACTGTTTTTTTGGCACATTTCATCAGTACATTTACATTTAATCGATAAAACTCAATTAAAAAAAATTACATTTACTTGTGAGGATATTATGAAAAAAAAATAGATAACTAACTATATATTTACTCTTTCAACACATACAGAAAGAATATGAAGAACAAAAATCCAAATAAATTAGTAAAAAAAATAATGGTTGCCACTATGTTTTTATGTCGTAATACAGCTTAACAAATGCTTGTAAATTGAATTGTAATTGAACATATTGAAAAAGTGTATGTTAACATATAGGAAAAAAACTTTTTCTCAGCAACTATATGAAAAGACAATGAATAAATAGAGATTAAACTCTTTCTGTTTGTAATTTGGTTTGCTCTCTTACAATCTATATTTCTTGCTGCCAATTCAAATAATAACAACGAAACATGTCAATATAAATATCTATACAATAAACAATCAAGTTACCTAATAACCTAATAGTTGTGATCTTTAAGCTGAAATGGATTCCAACCGTTGTTTTTCTTTCTTCCTGATTGTAGCATATGCACTTTTGGCCATCTTTGAATATCTTTCAAATGTAGACGGTGGAGATATTTGTAAACCATCAATAGATTTTACCCCTGAAATTGCTGTGAAAGTTAAACCTTGCCTCTCTGCGATACTGATATCGATGGTTGCCCTTTGTAAAGTCAAACCTTGTGATTTGTGTATGGTAAGAGCCCAAGCCATACGCAATGGGATTTGCTTGCGATTTCCTCTAGCAATAGGTGCTATTGGAACAATTTTGGGATATCTGATGTTCCATGATAAAACAATGTAATCATCAAAAGAGATTGTAGCATACATTGGCAGTTGTGGTGGTTTGGATCCATCAGAGAAAAAAACGTTTAGTTAAGGCAGTGCTTCAGAGTTTAACTCTTTAGTATATTAATACTTCAAAGTTTAATACAGACACACCACTTTAATAAGAAAAAGTTGTATTTTAATAATTTTGAAAAATACTTTCTATATATATATAAACTAAGATAGACATCAATGATTTACCAACACTTGTATTCAATGTTATGGTTTAAAGGGATTTGATTTGTTATTATTCTATCTAGCCATTTTTATGTATCCATATGTTATGTAAAGTAAAATTATTATAACCGAGGTCATCACCATCAATATCCCCTTAAATACTTGGAAATATAAGGAGGTCCAACAGAATAACAAAACCTCTAATTGTAACCGAGGTCATCACCACAAATAGAAAACATTATAATATGAGCTTTTAAATTTTTGTTAAACTATGTAAAATCGTTTTCTATGTCATTTGTTGTTGTTATGAGTTCGAAGTTATTCGATGTTAGTACGTTAAAGTGAATTATAAAGACTTTTATAAACAAATAGATATTAATATAGACTTTTTATGATTTCATTTTAACAAATAATAATAAGATTAATATTGTAGGTTACTTACATAAAATTAATAAAAAAACAATATATATTTTGATAATATTTAAAATTGTATTTTTATATTTTTATATATATATAAATGTTAAAATTATTGACTTTATAAGTTTATAAAGTATAATAAGTTTGAATTCTTTCTTTCTTGAGTTGATATTTTTGAGTTCATATTTCTTTCTTGGAAATTATGGTAACTTAGGATTTTGTTGTCTAGAAAGTTTTTATAATTCACTTTAACATACTAACATCGAATAACTTCAAACTCATAACAACAGCAAATGACATAGCGAATGATTTTACATAGTCTTCGCGATTGGCGATCGGAAGCTCTATCAACTATCTCATCGAAGCTTTAAACCACTATGCTGCCGCAGTGTTGGCGCTTTAAACCATTAGCTTCGCGATCGGCGATCGGAAGCTCTATCAAATATCTCATCGGAGCTTTAAACCACTATGTTTCCGTAGTGTCGGCGCTTTAAACCATTAGCTTCGCGATCGACGATCGGAAGCTCTATCAACCTAGAAAATCGAAATAGTCTCATTTACATAAAGAGATAGAGATTAGAGAAATCCAATAATATTTTTTTAATTCAATTAAACGTAAAGGAATTGGATACCAAGCCACACCTAAAGGAATCAAGAACTAACTAACAGAACCATCAGATTGAGTCAATAATGAGAATTGTGTGGAAAGTAACACGTCTATCTCTTTGTGCAGTATTTTGAAGTGTTGTTAACTTTTGTAGCAACGCAGGGAAACCTCCTGTTGGTGGATTATGTTGAGTACTACACAATGGGATCATCTTTTGTTTGGATTCAATAGACTCCACTTTGTGGTTTGTATAGCTTTACATTACTATGTCATAGATTCGACAACTCCAGCTCCTTCTATTTATACGAACAAACGAGATCATGGAATGCAACGCAAACTTCTTCCGGCTGCTCTTGTTTGGAACGTGAATTGCAAACTCCGATCCTCTCAGTTTTTTGGGGTTTAATTTGGTCTGATTTTAATGCCTATCTTGAATTTGGAGGAATTAGGTACTACGCTTTAATGACTGCATTGATTTTAGTTCTTTAGCCACCTGTCTTTTATTATAAATTTGATGTATTTGTATTTTCTTAAATCTCATTTTTGTATTGGATCTGCTCATTGGGTTCCTTCTCAAAATGTAACAGAATTCTATTGATTTCTCAACCTCCCAACTTCTATATATGCTCATGTTGAATTTCTCAGAATTAGGCCTTTGCAGTATTGTCTCTACAATTGTATCAGTCTTAAGGACAATTTGTCATTGGGATTTATCTAGGATCATATTGAGTTCAACCTAGATTCTAACTTTGGTTCTCAATCGGTTGGCTTTGATTACTTGGGTGTTTTTTGTTTTCACACAGAATCTAATTAAGTTGGCTCTTCTGTTTGTTATTTGTTACTGTTGTTGAAAGGTTGGTAGAACATAGCCAATTGAAGGATTGTTTCCCCTCTGCAAACTTTTCCTTTCAAGTTCTTGTGCTTAAAAGTGACAGTACTAAACCTAAGAGTAATATGGCTTCTTCCAGTAAGAACTACAATCCACCGTCATATACATTGTATATCTATTTCCTTCGAGCAAAACAATATAAAACAATTATATCTATTTGTCTATAAAAGTATTTATAATTCACTTAACATACTGACATCGAATAACTTCGAACTCATAACAACAGCAAAGGACATAGCGAATCATTTTACATAGTCTTCGCGATCGGTGATCGAAAGCTCTATCAACTATCTCATCGGAGCTTTAAACCATTATGCTGCCGCAGTGTCGGCGCTTTAAACCATTAGCTTCACGATCGACGATCAGAAGCTCTATCAACTATCTCGTCGGAGCTTTAAACCACTATGCTCCCGCAGTGTCGGTGCTTTAAACCATTAGCTTCGTGATCAGCGATCGAAAGCTCTATCAACCTAGAAAATCGAAGTAGTCTCATTTACATAAAGAGATAGAGATTAGAGAAATGCAATAATATTTTTTAAATTAAATTAAACATAATCCAAAAAATCTCAAGCATTTCAAGAAGAATACCAAACTAACAAATATTTCAAGTTAATATCACCATCCCACCATGACATGTTACTGTTTGATTGGGAAAAGTATGAAAACCTAGGCAATCTGATTTATTCTAATTAGAATAATATATTTGATATGATAATGATACATTTCTTTTCACAGCTGTTATTGAATTAATTAGACGTATAACAGGAAGATATTTACTATGAAATGGTTTGTTGGAGTGCAGGAAATCTATTCTTAAAAACCCTAAATCAAGTACTGCTGCAGCCAAAAAAAAATCTTTGAAATTCGAGGAAAGTTAATCTTAAGCCTTAGTCGTTGACTATCACCGCCAGAGTTCAGAGGAAAAAATTGTGTGTGATAGAGTAGCCCAGTGCAAGCCTTAGAGCTGCAAAATTCTGATGGAAATTACAGCACCAAGAATCTCTCAGTGACAGTCAACCATCTCGGAGATAAAACAAAAAACCATCAACCAGTTTCAGTTCTAATGAAGGCCATATATGCATTGCCTGTGCAGATATTTTAATACTACGTCAAACTTAAATTAGGGTATACACGGTCAAACCCTAACGTATTTTCCAAATTCACTTTAACATACTAACATCAAATAACTTCGAACTCATAACAACAACAAACAACATAGCGAATGATTTTACATAGTCTTCGTGATCGACGATCGGAAGCTCTATCAACTATCTCATCGGAGCTTTAAACCATTGTGATGCCGCAGTGTCGGCGCTTTAAACCATTAGCTTCATGATCGGCAATTGGAAGCTCTATCAACTATCTCATCAGAGATTTAAACCACTATGCTGCCGTAGTGTTGGCGCTTTAAACCATTAGCTTCGTGATCGGCGATCGGAAGCTTTATCAACCTAGAAAATTGAAATAGTCTCATTTACATAAAGAGATAGAGATTAGGGAAATCCAATAATATTTTTTAAATTCAATTAAACGTAATCCAAAAAGGCTCAAGCATTTCAAGAAGAATGCCAAACTAACAAATATTTCAAGTTAATATCACCATCCCACCGTGACATGTTACTATTTGATTGGGAAAAGTACGAAAACCTGGGCGATCTGATTTATTCGAATTAGAATAATATATTTGATATGATAATGATACGTTTCTTTTCGCAACTTTTATTGAATTAATTAGACGTATAACAAGCACATATTTGCTATGAAGTGGTTTGTTGGAGTGCAGGAAATCTATGCTTAAAAACCCTAAATCAAGTACTGTTGCAGCCAAAAAAAATCTTTGAAATTCGAGGAAAGCTAATCTTAAGCCTAAGTTGTTGATTGTCATCGTCAAAGTTTAGAGGACAAAATTGTATGTGATAGAGGAACCCAGTACAAGCCTTAGAGCTGCGAAATTCCGATGGAAATTACAGCACCGAGAATCTCTCAGTGACAGTCGACCATCTTGGCGATAAAATAAAAAACCATCAACCAGTTTCGGTTCTAATGAAGGCCATATATGCATTGCCTGTGCAGATATATTAATACTACGTCAAACTTAAATTAGGGTATACACGGTCAAACCCTAACGTATTTTCCAAACATTGTTCATTATCCTTTAATGGTCGATCAATCCTGTGTAAATACTCTTACCTACACTGGATGCACGAGTAGTTTATAAAGAAGCCAATATATGATTTTTTCATAAAGGTTCCTCAAAACCACGGGGACTTCACTTAGTGAACCTGTCACATAGCACGTGCGATCATGGGATATTAAAGAATACCCTTAATTTCCAGATATATTGACCCAAACTATTTTTGTTGAAACCCCCTCCCAATACTTAAAGCCTCCTCCCCACCCATTTTTATACCTCAATCCTTATAAACCACCCTACCCACCCACACCTTAAACCCCTCATCCCCCCAATATCTGCAATATATTGGTTCAATTTTTGATAATTTTAAAACCCACAATATGAACTAACGTGATAGGATATTGGTCAACAAGTGAAGCCCCCATGCTCAAAACACAGAGAGATATGTACGTTGCATGGTACTCCAGACATCGGGCTCCAAACAAAATGAAACTTATAAGATGTTAATAGCGTGAAGATAGACATTGCATTGAAACCAAACCAGTCTTTAATTAATAATTGTATTTTATTAATCTCCATCCAGCATAAAAGCATGGCATATATTGAACACATCATCTTATTAACAGACAAAGCAAAATATTTTAGCAAGCACAGGAAATTTTAACAAATCTATGAACATCATCTTATTTACGATACACGGAATTAAACATTACGGAGACATATTTACTGTTCTGAGGCTTACCTCTAATGCACATGCAAATTGTTTTCTTGCTTGCTCGAAGATTGCACTTTCTTGCTCCAAGATGGAACAGGAATGGCGAAACAGTGAAACTGAAAAATTCAGAAGTGAAAGAGTATCGTTTTCTTGCTTGCTCCAAGACGGCACGGGAATGGCAAAACGGTGAAACTGAAAAAGTCGGAAGCGAAAGAGTATGGAAACAGACCACTTCCAATTTTTGAAACTGGGTTTTCGAAACTGGTTTCCTTGGTGTTTATGACACGTATCTCCTCCACCACCACGTATTTCCTCCACGTCTCCTAACATACTCCTCGGTGACTAACAGACTCCTCGGCAGAAATCGGCTCTCCTAACAAACTCCTAAATCAGTGGCTAGTTAAGATAGTTAAAATATCAGATGATTAAAATCATCTCGGTCATACACTTGGCATGTTTTGGTGGATCTTGATGATCCACTCAAGCAATTCCATCCCCAAAATATCACATATATACGCCTATCGATGTAACAAGCAAGTGACAAGTTCAAAGACCTCACCTTTGACATTCTGGCAGGAAAGATTGCAGACAAAGAGAAATCCAAAGCAAATAAATCATCCCAAAGACCCCTCCAGGGGAGATAGCACTAAAAGAGGATGAGGAAGAAGAATTTTAGTGGCATAGGGGGCAACAACAACTCAAGCAAAAGATCAAATCTAAAGTGAAAGAATTGTTGAAAGAATGGACATGAAGCATATCAGTGTTGGGACCCTTGGGATTCCATCAAAGGAAGACACAATAAGAATAATGAAGAAAAAAATAAGAATCAATAGGTTGGTAAAGCTCCTGTTTCAGCTCATTATATAGTTGCACAATGTAATCTTGGCATTAATGAAATAACTTCTCTATTCATCTTACAAAGATGGTTGGTTGCTTGATACTAGTGCAACTTTTCATATGAAATTTAGAAAAGACTTGTTTTGAATAATGGGATGACATTGAAAATGACATAGTATAATTTGCAGACAAATATAACCTCAAATCGAGGGGAATTGGTTCAATCCGGCTCAAGCTACATGGTTTCCCTGATTGTGTGTTAAAGAATGTTCTCTATCTTCTAGAGTTGCAGAAAAGTGTGTTGTCCTTGGTACATATTCGTCAACAAAGACATTCCATCCACATGTTTGATGGAATTGTATAGATAAGGAAGCCCTTTGACAACAAGGTCATCATGAGCGATTATGAAAATGAAAAGCTAGTAATGTTGAAGGGTTGTTCTGCAACAGTTCAAAAATTTTCCTATATGTATCAGCTTGAAGAAGGTAATATGTCATATAATTTATTGTGGCATGCAAAATTTGGTCACTTGAATTATAACATTATTCGTTTGTTAAGAAAAAATGGTGTATATGGTTTTCCTACTATTCCTAAACAAATAAACAAATGTGATGCATGCATTCTAGGAAAACATAGTAAGCATCATTTTCAAGAGTCAAAATTCAAAGCATGTAGAAAGTTAGAACTGATTCATTTTGACTTATCTGGCCCCATGCCAATTCCTTATGCAAATGGTAATAAGTACATCATGACCTTTGTTGATGATTATTCAAGAATGTGTTGGGTATATTTATTGAAGACAAAGTTTGAAGCTTTTCAAACATTCAATAACTTTCATGCATGGATAGAGAATCAAGCACAAGATCGTATTGGTTCATTTCAATCTGATAATGGTAAATAATACACCTCTAATGAATTTGAATATTATTTTTCCAAAAAAGGGATTACACATCATACTTTAGTTCCTTATGATCCTCAACAAAATGGTGTTACGGAAACGATGAATACAACATTAATGAATATGGATATATCAATGATGTTTTCAAGAATGTGAAACTGATGTTTTGGGGTGATGCAGTAGTATGTGCAACAAATTTGAGAAATAAAAGTCCATCTCATGTTATTGAAGACACACTCCACATGAAATGTGGTTTGGACACCTTCCTCTAGTTAGGCATCATCAGAGTTTTTGGTTCCACTTGTTATGCCTTGATACCAAAGGAGCAAAGAAACATTGGTGCTAAAAGTCGAAGATGCATTTTCTTGGGATATTCAGACACTTCCAAGGCATAGTGTATTTATGATGAGGTAAATAGAAATTTGTTGTTTTTAGAGATGTCATTTTCCTTGAAACTAATAAAAATGACAAGTCTATTGAAATGCATCCTGATCGTCTAGAGAAGTTTTCCCATCTAAAGACATATTATAAATTTGATATTGAAATTCCAAACCTTGAAGGGGGGATCCTGATCTTGGATTAGGATCAATATTTGGAATTTCCTTTTGAAGCACAAACACCCCCTCATGAAGAAGAATCTCCCCCCACTTCACCTAAACTATATGATGTTGTTGAAAGGATTGGAATATTGAACCTTGAAGAGAATGAAGCACCTCCAGTTGATCAACCTAGACCATCAAAGAAGATTCCAAAATGGGCCATAAATACACTTGAAAGTGTCCATCTAGATGAAGTCAAAAAGACTAGAACAAGAAAATCAACAAGACAAGATGATGGAGGAGAAGCAGATAAGTTAGGTGATGACATGGATGTCTCATTTGATTGCGAATTGAATTTATTTGCTAATTTTGAACCAAATTCATTTATAGAAGATGCTAAATGTGATGAATGGAAATAAGTTATGCAAAATGAATATGGAACCTGGAAGCTGGTTGATCCTCCAGTTGGAACCAAACCAATTGGTTGCAAGTGGGTATACAAGAACGCATACCATTCATATGGCTCATTTGAAAAACACAAAGAAAGGCTTGTGGTGAAAGGCTATGCACAAAAATAAGGAGTTGACTATGAAGAAACATTCCCCCCTACAACAAAATGGGCTACAGCCTACCATCCACACTTTGCTCTCCATGGAAGCACAAAATGGGTGGAAAGTCCACCAAATTGATGTTAAAATTGTTTTCTTGAATGGAGACTTGAAAGAAAATGTTTCCATGTCTCAACCATAAGGTTTTATTGTGAAGGGACACGAACACCAGGTATGCAAACTTGTCAAATCCTTGTGTGGCCTAAAACAAGCACCACGACCATGGTATGAAAAGCTAACCGGGCATCTTCTAAAGCTAAATTTCAAGCATTATAATCTTGATGATGAAAATTTATTTGTGAAGAAAGTTGGAAGATCTATTGTATTTCTTGTGGTATATGTAGATGACCTCTTGATGGTAGGGAATAATGAAGATTATATAGCATCCATAAATAAATATTTGAGAAAACGTTTTGAAATGATTGATCTGGGACATCTTCATTGCTAATTAGGAATTGAAGTGACTCAACATCTTGAGTACATATTCATATCTAAGAAAAGGTATGTTGGAGAATTGTTGAATATATGTTTCATGACAGAATGCAACCCTCTCTCAACTCCAATGGAAAAAAAGTTGAAGCTCACATCAAGTGAAGAAAAATAATTTGAGGATGCGACAAAGAATTGACAGCTTGTAGGAATCCTTATCTATCCTACCACTACCATACCATATATTTCTTATCTTGTTGGTATTCTTTCCAGATACATTCACAAACCTTGTGAAGGACATTGGTCTGCATCAAAACGAGTTCCAAGGTACTTGAAGGGGACTCAAGAATTTGGACTCAAGTACACTAAGGTAGAAGACTTCAAATTCATTGGCTACACTCATTGAAACTTTGATGGCAACAAAGAGACAAGAGTGTCCACTTCTAGATACACAATGAGTCTTGGATTAGCAGTTATTTCTTGGATATCACACAAATACTCAGTTCCATCGTATTCGACAACATAAGCATAATATGGGCAGTTGTAGAAGCAACAAAGGAGATTGTGTGGCTCAGGAAGATACTTGAGGATTTGCAAGAGAAGAAAGAAAATTCCACTCCCCTATTGATCGAAAACACTTTTTCAATCAAGTTGTCCAAGAACCCCATATTTCATGATTAAACCAAGCACATCAACACAAATTACCATTTGATTCAACATCATGTAGAGGCCAAGACAGTTCATTTACAACATTGTTCCACAAATAAGAAAATTGTTGACATCTTCACCAAATCACTTATACAAGAGAAGATTGAAAGATTTAGAACCATGCTCAAACTTACAAACACCCCTTCAGATTAAGAGGGGGAATGTTGGAAACCTAATCCTCGGATTATGGTTCCATAAATAATGTAAATAGAATATAAATTGAAGAGTCGCATAGGAAGGTGAAACGAATGGTTGGAATATGAAATTCAACCATTAGATACATTGTATCAATAAATGCTTTGGAAATTAAATAAATTGAATCAGGATTTATTCAGTCCTATAAAAATAAGTATACAAGAGATAACACCATTATAAAAGAAAACTAGAAGTGATGATAACATAACAAAATCAACATAAAAACGCTTGAAGAGAACCTTAAGCAATATTATCATATTCATAAAATTCTTCATACAACATGGTGCCCTCCGTTGTCAAAAGCGCCTCCTTGGAGAGGCAATCAACAATAGAGTTGTGTTCCTGAAAGAGATGGTTGATACTGAGGGAGAGAAAAGACTTCAGTAAAAGGATAATGTTCCCGCACCACTCATTTAGCAATAGGACATGTAGAGAGAACTTGTTATTTTCCCATTCTACAATAATTTTTGAGTCCCAAAAAATAACAAGTGAAGGAACACCCATGTCGTGTGCTACAAAAACTAGTCCCCATGGTGCCAAAAGCTCCACCCCCATATTGGAGCCCAATCCACAACCCATATTCAAGGGAAAAAAATTATTCTTATCAATAGATAATCAAAATCCAACCCCACTTAACTCCGCGGTTGAATCTCCATCAAAAAATCCAACAAGAAAACTATAAATAGGAGGAGAATACACAATTTAGTGCTTCTTAACAATCACCGAAGTTGAGTAGTCCTTCAACAGTGGAATGATGAAGGAGAAACAAACATGAGGAAGAGGTTTTTGGTATTCAAAGATAACCTTGTTTCTCGTCTTCCACAACACCCAGCAGAAAAATATATGGAGGTAACAATATCCACAATCATTATTACGCAAATGCAACAAATTCTCCAAAAGATTGGAGCATTCCCAGCACTACAACAAATCCTCTAATTAGCGTCCCTTTTAAGTGTGGATTTTTTTTACATTGAGTGGTCAAACTAGACGCTAAATGGGACGTGTCATGGAAAAAACTTAAAGCGTCTCAAAAAATGTCTTTTTTGTTTCCTGGATAGCATCCTTTATGACGTCCAAAATAACATCTTTTTTTTTGCTTCCAGAATAGCGTCCAACTTTTCTTCCTAAACAACGTCAAGGTTTGCTTCCTAAATAACGTCCTATTTTGCTTCCTAGCGAGTGTCCTCTTTTGCTTCTTAAATGACATCCCCGTTAGCGCCATATTTGCATCCTTAATAGCACCATGTTAGCATCCAAATTAGCATCCAATATTGCATCCATTTTTTATACCGCTTTAGCATCCCATTTTGCACCATGTTTTACTTCCAAATATGTGCCAATTTTCACTTCCAAATTTGCACCAATATTTTCTTCCTTTTTTGCATCGTGTTTTGCTACCAAAATGAAGCCAAATATTTCTTCTATTATTGCACCATATTTTGATTCCTATGTAGCGCCATGTTTTTCATCCAAAGTAACATCTTATTTTGCTACCATATCAATGCCATGTTTGGCTTCATCATTAGCACCACGTGTTGCATCCTTTTTAATGCCTAGTTTCACGTCTTATTTTGCTGCCATATCAACGCCATGTTTGGCTTCATCATTAGCACCACGTGTTGCATCCTTGGTAATGCCTAGTTTCGCATATCTCATATTTTGGTCAGTAATTTAGTCTTTTTAGTAGTTTTATATACGAATTTTGGTCATTTTGTTTAGTCACTTATCTCCCATTGTTTGGTCACTTATCTCTTATTTTTTGCTTGCTAATTTAGTTTTTTGTAACCGATATTATAATATCATTAGGGCATGGAGGAATCGAACCACCAACATCATGCTTGTAAGGCAGACATTCTTCCATTGAGCTAGTACCCTTTAAGAATTTGGGAACCTAACTTATAGGGACCTTTATAATGGTAAAAAGGATCAATACACAACTTTGAGTATCTAATGGTCGAAAAATGATGATAGATTGTATAAGTTCACAATATATGGTCAAGCAGGTTATGAAAACCATAAACCTTTTTTATGAATTTTGAAAAAAAACTCAAGAAATTGGCTTAATCAGATCTTGGTCCTAGATCTAGTCCTGGATCAGATCTAGTCCTGTATATGCTATCACCCTGCATAAGGAATCGTATCCTGGTCCCATGAAACAGATCCTGTGAAAAATAAAAAATAAAATTCCTGAAATTTTCAAATGAATTTAGTGAAAAATCAAACAATTCCTGCAAATTTTCAAATGGATCATACAACTTACAGTGCTTCTATGACCCATTGATCCCCCCAAAAAATTATTGTTTAATGAAAAAATTAAAAACCCTAAACACCTAATGGCTAGCATAAACCCCATTCCAACTCAAGGTCTGATTTATCCTTACGTCAAGATATGCTCTTAAACTCTGATATATCAATATCAAGGTCCGCTTTCAACATTTTTATTTGATATATCTTTATGGCCAAGGTTTGTTGTCAAGGGATGATCTATCTTTATGTACTATGTTGTTGCTCACTTCACCTACATTGTTCTATAGTCTTTCCATAGCGTTCAACAAAACCATAGGGACATGTGGATGTAGCTCACAAAAGCATTATTATGACCAGCTTCAAGTTCATGTTGAAATGGTTTTAAAATTATCAATATCACAACTTATCAAGTTATCATTTATGGTACATGAACTATCATTTTTGGCAATAACTTATAGTTCTACTCTTGTGTTTCCTAAATAGTTTTGTTTCTTCATTCTATTTTTTGTACTCATTATAAAAATATTTTTATATTTGTTTGTACTTGTTGTTTCCCCCCGTATTCAGATCCTAGGTTTTAAAAAATATAACGAATCTGTATCCGGATCTGGATTCGAATCTGTATCCTGGTAACTTAGGTATGTTCTCTAGCTAACACTACAACAGTAATCTTGAAACATTTACTTTAGATATATGTAGTCCAACTATACAAACCCATCAATAAAAGGGAAAAATACCAATCTTAGTCTGTAATACATGGCTAGCTAGGATCATCTTACTTTTCACAACAAGTTCTTAATAATAAACTTCTAAATTCATAACCGATTTGATCTCCAACTGAATCAATGCTATAATATTAGAGGAGGCATCATAAACAACCAATATCACTACATGGGAAATCCCTCGAAATTTTGTACCTGGTTCCATGATCTTATTCTCTGGCTAAACACCTCAACTCTGATCTTGAAACAATTTATTTTGGATATATATCTGATCTATAAAATGCTATTGATACAAGGGCCCTCGTGCTGACATCAAGGATGTCTATATTTGATGTATGGCCCATTTCCATTATCTTAGTACACACTCCAACAAGTTCATATTACGAACAAATTGAATTCACTACCAAATTGAGACATAAATTGATGCAGTGTTGTTACATTGAAGGAACCTTCATCGCTAACTAATATGTCACTACAGAGCCCATGAATGATTGCTCAAACTAGGGTGCTTAAGTCCACATTATTAGCCACATTACACACCATAATACAAGAACCTCTTACATTGGTTGCAGCAAAGTTCAAATATTGTTGATGGGCACATACATTTATTTTTTTAATCCAAAGTATGTGCCTTTAGTGTGATAGGAGACTCTAATGATCCATTTCTTAATAAGATTCATAATCCAGATTGGCAGGTATAGAATGCCATAAAATTCAATACCAAATCAAAGTTTAGATACAATAACATTATCTCAGCTAATCAATACATGAAGCTCTATAGAAACCAATTGTGATGCAATTACGACAGGGTGCATATGGATACTTTGTTTAGGTAAATTCAAGTAGGAAATAAAATATTAGGCCTTGCCAATGCAATAGGAAGATAGGTAATGAAGAGGTTGCTTGTTCTTGGTAATTTCTTCATGCATGGTCATCAATTTTCACCTTTGTTACAAATGAGATCTATCATCCAGATGGATCCTGCTTTGGTCTCTAAATCAATGCAAGTCATCATGCAGAATAGGTGGCAGAGTTTCACCTAGATCCTAATATTGTAGAGTGGTTCAGAAAAAACACATTATAGATATTAGAATGCGAGTGTAATCCTATAGCCTTTCTATATTTTGTTGTGCTCATTCAATCCAAGACAATCAATTCCAGGGAGGATAGGTAAATCCCATGGCCAACAAGAGACCATTGGGTAGTAGAGAATGGAAGGGGATACTGAGCATCTTGCTGAAGACACCAGTTTGATATTTTGATATAGTATCCACATCCATATGTAAGAGTTTCCAAGTTCTAACTAAAAAGACATTGAAAAATAAGCCTAATGTAGAGAAAAATACCCAATGTATAGGATTCTCATAAGTCACTATGAATGCAGAAATGATCCACATGCAAGATATTCATTCTTCACTCTAATCCTTGACAATTTTCATCATTAATTTTCCAAAAGTAAAAAAACCACAGTAAGCAAAATAAAATGAGCTGCTTGTTTACCATACTGGAAAATAACAGATATCAAGCTTACCTCACCAGTAAGGTTATATTTTTCACAGTCAATAGGATGACGCGATGCTATGCCAATACTTTCCTTCGTCCTTAACGGCGTCTCTAGCATTCCTTCAAAAGTGTCCCTGGAAATTGTTGCTTATGTATCCCCACTTGGTGTCCCTCCAAGTGATTTTCGCTCTGAGCTTATTTTACCTTCTTCACTTGATTCCAGATCCATCTTTTTTGGCAGACCCCACTGCTGCACATTAACTCTAGGACTTCTTGATTCTGTATGGGAAATGGCATCCTTTGTATCCTTAGTTGCCTCACCATCTAAGTGAAGTTGGAGTGGTGAACTGTGATCTGAACTACTCCCTCGGATTGGTGAAGGACTGGAAATAAATAGAATAGAATTCTCAATTTCTTCAATTGAAACAGAATGTGGCAGAGCTGCAGAACATGGTTGTTCTTGCTTAGCTTTTGTAGTTGTTATGAGATGCTTCATAGATGTAGATGGGGTAGCAATGTCAGAATCATTTGACATAGTTCTGAATTTTACTTCTTTTGCAACATCATACCTGTAACATAAGCCAAAATGATAAGAACAACAAAGGAAGGATAATATGAGCATTAATAAGTGGGCATCTAAATATAACATCAAAAGGAAGAAAACTATAATTTGGAACACAACTAAATTAATATAAGACTTACACTTGTCTAAGCTTGTTTGATTTTTCTAAATGCAACTCCGTAGATAGTGACACATCATCCAATTTCATTGTTGCAATACCATTTATATTCACCTTAAATTTTGATGAACTTGTCGCCTTTTCTTATGAAGGTTCAGTGTGAGAATTTATAGGGGAAACTTGCTCATGCTTACGAACAAGCAACTGCTTAGCTAATTTCCCTTGGTTAAACTTCTCTGAGCCAGACTGCACATGATCTTTCTTAAGGCCTCTGTTATTTTTCTTTGCTGGGGTCGCACAAGATTTCTTCACTCTGATGCCCTTTGACTTTTATTCATATTGCTCAGCCTCACCCTTTTTTGAAACATAAGCCTTGATAGGAGGTTTGCTGATTGAATTGACTTTCCTTGAAGTTAAATTTGAAACATCTTGCTTCTTTGGAGAAGGGAGCACTGGTATAGTCACGCTTTGTAGATTTTTTTCTTCCATTTTTGGATCAGGTAATGATTCAGTAGAGATTTTAGCATGTGCACTCCTCTCATCCTTATCTCCAATCTTTCATTTATATGTATGCTTAGAGGACATTGTGTTATAATAATCAACCCATAGTATTTACCCACTTAGACATTATTTCATTTATTTTGTCTTATTTGCCTAGTCCATGAGTCCCACCATGTGCAAGTTGCTAATTGCCTATCCATAGAGGTCAAACTTGCCATCTTTGACTCATGTAGCGCCCTTGAGAGATTTAGGAATCAAATCTGCTTTATTCCTGGCCTCCTAGGCGCCCATCTGCTTTTTCTGCTTTATTCCCTGCTTTTTCAGTGTTTTAAGGCACATAGGAAAGCAAGACTAGGTGAGGTGAATCAGCTTTGTTGCCTCTTCCTCCTCCACTCATTCCTCCATGGTTTTGCTTGTATGAGCTACCATTTGACCACTCTTTAGCTTGCCCATGCGCCCTTGCTAATTCGTGGGGTCCTTGATAGATTTGGGATCAGCTTTTTACACCTATGGGGGATTTGCCTATTTTGGGTAAGCCTGCTTTATGCTAGATTTGGATGCTTCCTCATGCATTCGATTTGCTCATGTATTCTATATATTCAGCAACCTATGTTATTACAGGGTTGGCTATTGTACACTCAGTTAATATAATTTTGTGTTACAGCTCCATATTCAGTCTCCATTGTTGATAATTTTGCATGATCAATTGTTAATTGCTGTGAGTGAAATTAATCTACTGCAGGCCTGAATTTCTACACATTGAATCTTCAAACCATGGATCCATCTGCTTCTCCTCTACCTATTTAGCAGGTTCTGAAGAAAACCTTATAAAGGATTGATATGAATCTGAAGACACCACATGTTTCTTACTACCTCCTGTTTCTATTGCTTCTTTTTCGATCAATGTGTCTACTTTGACACATTCCTCATTTCCCTTAATTGACTTCTTGTCATTATCAAAGCATTCAGTATAAGATTTTTCATCTGTAGAAATCTTGTATGCATCATCATGTCCAGTCACACCAGTTTCCAATGGCTCCACTAAAGCAGTTGCAGCCTCTGCAACACATGCAGACATAGCTTCCTGAGCCCGGTGATGTCGTTTAGAGGGAGGCAGGGCAACTTCATCACTCGGTAGGCTTCTTCTCAAACAATATTTATCAGCCTTTGGTGGCAAAGACATAGGCATTTCCATAAAAATTGAAGACATCTGCCCATGTGACAAATCACCTTCAATTTCAAGATTGTTAGAACTTAAAATATTATTAGTTCTCAAATGGAATTCATTTAACACACAAGCATTATCTGATGCAACATTTTCTCCATTATTGTCATTGGAACTTGCTATGCCTCCTTTATTTGAGCCTTCTACAATTTTCTTGGTGTCATCTTTAGGCTTCAATTCTTGCCCTTTTTACCGAATGCAAATGTTCATCAAAGTTAATTTTATGTTTCCTTGCCTTGATCTGTGTCCTTTTATTTCGATGATCTACTCCAGATAATACTTCAAGAACATTTTCTTCTTCCGTGCAAATATTTATCTTTATTTGATTATATGATCTCTCTAGTAGATTTGATAACCCCAGATTATGTTTCTTCAGGAACTTTTTTTTCTTCTTCAGAATGGAATTCTGATGCAAAGAAGTGTTTGGAACTACCCTAACTCCATTTCCTTTAGTCACAAATGTAGAAAGCACATGATCTTTGACATTAGGAACATATTTTTCATGAATATTTTCAAAATCTTTTTCACCCTTCAAATTTTCTTTACAGTTTGAAACCTGAATGCTCTCTTCAGTGTTTCCATGTTTAAAATATTCAAAATTGATGACAATGTTATCTGTCACTGTTTTTCTACAATCTAGGAACTCAATTTTAGGCACTAATTGAGAACCTCCAATTTATTTTTCCATGCTTTTCCTTTTCTGACCAAACTTCTTTTCACTCATGGTCTGCTCTGAAATAATGCCTGTATCTGGTGATTGTATCCTAATTTCTTCAAGATAAGAAGAAAAATTCAAAATATTTGTATCTTTATATTTGTATTTGTATCTATGATTGTATCTTTTTACTGCTGCGAAGAATCCCCAGGTCTGCATTTTTTAGGCTGATATGCACCCAAAAATCCTTTTTCTCATGAGTGGCCACCCATACAAAATGGTAGTAACAGTTGGCTCCAACTGCGGGACATGTGCTTGATCTTGCAAATGAGAGCATGTAAGAATCCCAAAATCTCTACAATCACTTGTTAGTGTAACCACCAAAAACAAAAACTTTACAAAAACACACAATTCGTATTCACACAACAACACATCAAATGCTTATTGATGAGCTTATTCGCCCTACAGACCTACTCTAATCATGATAAAATGAGCATGTCAAGTGAAATCATATAGCCAATGAAGCCACCTTAGCATAACATCCATGCTAGAGCTTCTTCCCTTGTCTTTGGCAATAAGTCAAGACAAAATCTAATGGGTTTTTGGAAATAATTCAACATGCTTATCAAATATAAGAAAGGTGTTATACACAAACTTAACATTATGCTGTCAAGGCCACCCATGCAAAAGGTTGCAGTTGTGGAAGTGATTATGCAGTGTGAGCTCTGCACACATTAATTGCTAAGTGAAGATTATAGGGAGGATCTTGATTGTGTGGATGTATTTCAATATCTTAAGGAGAAAACAAATTTTGATCTGTAAGGAATTAATATCATCTCCAAGATGAGCCACTCTACATGTTGGGCAAGTGATGTATACAACAAGAAAGAAGATTTCGATGAATGAGAAAAGCTTATACTTCTCAAATCATTGGAAAATTTGGTGTTGGAAAAACTGTTGCAAATCTATAGAGGTATGTTTATTGGCATAACATGTAAGAACAAGTTTCTAGGTTTATAAAAAATTATGCTCTTTGTAATAGTAATTCAAATAATAGGAAACTTGAGCTGTACATGCCATTACCTCTACGAAGCAGACCTTGAAAAACTCTCTATGGATTTTGTTGGAGGTTGGTCAATGTCTAGTAGAGGCCGTGACTTTTTGTTTATGGTTGAGGATCGGTTCAACAAGTTAGGTGTGTTTATCGGATAGATACATTGCTTTCTTCAAATTAATGTGTCATATCTTTTCAATGGATCATTGCAAAATACAGATACCTTAACGAAATGTCCAGGAAGGAACACACCGTCATCTTTAACAATCCGAGATTTACAGCAATCACAAACAAGACTCGGTATTGCATGGATCTGCATAAAAGAAACAACAACACTCCAACCGAAGTGCACGATTTGATTTACGGAACTCTTGTGGACAAAGCTTTCACATTGTCACTTTTCTTAGTGCCATGAATGTTAGGAGGTAATAAAGGTCAGCAAATCCTTTAGAGGATGCAAAGACCACCGATTCATGGGTGGCATTTGAATCTAAATAGTCAATTACAAGGAAGGCAGTGAAGTTGATACATTGCATGCACAATGTTTACAAACATTTGCTTGTCTTTCATATCAATAGACAATCGATTTCATGTAATAGATCATGAGCCAAAAATAAGTTACCGCCACATAGACTTTTTATATCCAGATCCGTGCACCTCCCAACCTTCTTCGGGTTCTTTTCTCTTTGAAACTATACCTAAAGTTGATCCATGGCATAATGCTCTCATATGCTACAAAAAAAATAGGACCATTTATTGAATATTTCCTTGTGACTAACCTCTCTTCCCTGTAAGAGATGACACCCATCTCAGGACCTGTATTTAAATCAATATTTGGTTTAGGCCATGTGCTACTGCTCTTTGTCCCAGATGCCATGCTCTCTGTCCCAGATGCCATCATGGGGCTTATAAAGTATGGTCTCACATGTGATGATGAGAATGATCCTGTAGAGACTATCTGAGAGGGAACAGCATGAAAACACCCTGATCCTAATGAATCTGGATAGAAAAGTGAGCCACCTGAAAGAGAAGCAGAGTTAAGAGGAAAACTTGACCCAAAAGGAAATCCAGTAAATGGATATGATGTATTCATGGTATTTGAAAAGGAAATAGTAGGATTTGATGAGAACGGTGTATGTCTTTTATATATATCACCACTGAAGAAATTAGGACCAGGGAATGAACTCTGATTAGACTGAGGTGCAGATGCAGCTGTAGTGATAACTTGATCATCTATCCTGGCGTTAAAATGCAAAGGCATTGTGAGTGCCTGAAAGGAATTTCCAGGAGAAAACCAAGATGACGAATTGAAGAGCTCTCTTTTCATTCTCAGGTCAACTACAGGCTGGGAAGACGACCTAAAATTCTGAGGCAGCCATTCATCTCCATTGTCATTAAAAGTGGGCCCATCATTCAAGTCAAAATATCTTAAAACGCATGAAGCTCCAAGGGGCAACGCACTGGTGACAGTCTTCAAAGTCAATCCAAAATTTCCAGCACTGGTACCAAGTGGCATTTTGGTCAGTTCATTCTCCCCACTATCATCAATGCGATTCAAGTCTAAATATGACTTCACGGAACTACAATGCCCAGTAGAAGCAAATGTTTAAGATATTGAAGATATAAAATCTTGGCCACTCATATCTCTATATCCAGAACGTGTAGAAGGTTCACATGTTTGAGAAGATAAATGCATTGTTTATACCCTATCTTCAGATGTTATCTCATAGGCCACATTAAGATCAATATCTAAAGAAGCTTTGTTTCCTTTTCATATTTGAATTAAAAGAAGCAGCATATGATGTTGGTATTTTTGAGACAGGACACTCCAACTCAGTTATTTCTCTAGGTTCTTCCGGTCGAAAAGCGCTTGTTGTTGCAGATCCTTTCCAACCTAGTTCTCCTATGTTTTGCATTGTATTTACTGGGGGAATGAAAGGTCCCTTTGATTTAGCAACCACTGCAATTGGTTTTGCTAAGCCAGTGGAAGATACAAATAGGGAGACATAAGCACTTGTGGAAGGCATCACTAAAAGACTAGATGTCGGTGTGGGTATCACTGCTCCATGTTGACCTGCTTCATCCAGTTCAATAGATTCATTTAAGTCAAAAATCAGGTCTTTCTACTGAATCATTGCTTCCATCCTTTGTTGTAGGTACTACTATTGCCTTAATTTGGTCGGAAGAAGCCAGTTCATATGACCATGCATTCTATTCTATTTATGTTTCCACACACCATTCTTGTTGTTGTACAAATGTTGAAGATATAAGTGTAATGCTTTTGGGGCCTTCATGTCCAATATTAGAAGGTACCTTCAAAAGCTCATCCTTTTAATTTGAACCTTTTTTTCAGTGTCAGAACTAACAAGAACAGTACAAGATCCCATCTCTGTAGTAATATTTTTCTTGTAAGGACTAGCAACCACTCCGCTTCCTTGATCTAATGCTTCTCCAGATGCCATTGTCTGCTCTGGTTCAATGTACTCTCTCTTTTCAATCAGAATTTCCTGACTATCATCCATATATATGATGCTTCTAGCAACAAGAATATGCTCACTACCTTTTTGTTCATCCTTCCCTTTGTCTTCATGCTCAATTCCATAGATAGAATGATTTTCTTTGGCATCAAGCATGTCAATACTTTTATTTTGTTCATAATACAAACTTGCATCCTTTACATCTTTATCAGATGACTTATTATAGTCACACTGTTTTTCATAGCTCTCTTCTTTTCCAACCTTATTTGTGACTTGATGTGCAACATGCACAAAATCATTTTCAAAAAGGCCTGAATGACAAATATTTGGCCCTTAACAACAGAATCAGAGGCCCTTTTGCATGGAACATATCCTTCACTTGGATTTTCTCGGTCTTCCTTTCCAACCTATTTTTCATTTTTCAAGCAGTGTTCACTACTTCCTTGGTTGTCTCCTCCTGCAGTAATGCCCTTGACATGCACCTTTGCTTGATGTAAATTAACTACATACTGTATTTTGTGTCCACCAAATCCCTCTGGTTCGTCTCTTGTCTCTAGTTCAAAATATTCTACACTGTCTAAAGACAATCCTTCGTTTTCTCTGACATGCAATTTTTCAACATCATAACATAACACATCCCTTGATTGTTCCCCTCCCCAATTTGAACAGGGGCGCTCTTGTATTTTGTCTGCAATAATGCCATGTTCAGATGATAAATTTTCATAGGAAACCTTTGGAATCATGTCATATGAAGGGCCTGTTATACCCTTCCTTACCACAACAACATTTCCAGTTTCCAAATCTCTGTTAGAGGAATTCAGAGCATCCTCTTTCTCACCATTAAATTCCACATTTTGAAACGTATCCAGGTTGGTTCTAGAGGCAACTGGATGATCTGTGTAATCGTTATTGTCCTTGAATCTCTTCATATTCAACCCACTTTGACTCCTCGTCGTGCTGAGGCGAATTTTTTTTGTCATCAGAACCTGATATACTATCAAAAAGAATATTCTGTTATTTTTTTTTCCCATAGTGCACATCCTCTTTTTCTTTCTTTCTAGGAGAAGGGCCCTGGCTCCCAGGAATTGCTTTATCTACCTTTGGTCCACAATTTACACTTCTAGCATGACTTCAGGACGGGTTAGGAAGTCTTACTATCAACATCTGACTACTATCCCCCCGAGCAATAATTGTTCCTTAGATAATTTTCCAGAGAGTGAGCTTTTCTCGGCTATTGTATTTCTACTCCATAACAGTGCTTTCCCTCCCATTGATTATTTGTGGCTCCCATATATTAGTGAACTCGAAACAGTTTTGTTTGAAATCTTATATGGTGAACCAAAACAAGAGAACTTGTTACTAATTGAACATACTATTGAAATATGAGTATCTTCTTTCTGAACTGGACTAGCAGCTTTAGCATGCGCACTTGAACAAGTTTGATTGTTATTCTGTGACTGACTAGAGCTACTACTTTTCTCTTCCTTACTTGCAGTCACTATTAGAACAGTGGTACCACTAAAACCTGACATCTTACAATGGGACTCCTTAGAACTATTTGTTGGGGAGGGTGATACTGACACCTTGACAAACCCAAGAGGAACTAAAGCCGATTTTCTGGCATCCCCTTGGCCTATCCTATTTGAAACTTCTTTTGAAGCAAGTGTCAATAGATCCAATCCTTTAGAAGTAATTTCAAGAGACCCGCTACCTTTATTTCTGTGTGCAGAGGCAACCTCCCCTTAAATATGCTTACAGGGCAGTGAAATAGCATGTGTTGGGATAGACTCCGTATCATTATTCTTCGTGTCCTCATCAACACGTTTCTTCCATGCATCAACCAAATACCTTGCTTTCTTTTGAACCTCTATGTTCTTGTGGTTGCACAAATGATTCACTGACTTTCCAACATTACACTGTTGAACTGAAAAGAATCCCTTCCTTGTTCGTTAAATCCATAATTTCTTTTGGCCTTGAACTGCATTCCTTCTTAAGATGCCCAGACGCATTATCATCTCCCTTCGAGAAATGACTATGTTTAGCCACTTCCTTGTTGTTTCAATCCATGCGGTCCCTTTTTTTGCTCTTAATCTAAGATGGAAATAAGACATTTTGAATATTGTCTGAACTAGCTTTAAGCGGTGCTGGAACGTTCACAGTTCCAGGGGACAACTCTCTTGAGTGCATGGTTTCCTGCATTTTGCTTTTGGTCTTGTTCAACAACTCATGTACTTCTTCTTGATGCTCCTGTCAGCATACATGTTATTCCCTTTTAGATTATGTACATCAGCTAAAAATTCACATGACAGACACAACAGTGTAATTAGAGGCTATTGTTTAATCCCATTCAATTTCCATGCTCAGATAACCTGATCAAAACATTTTGAATAATGCACCTAATATTGCATCTGATGTTTATTTTTGCTGAAAAATCATAAAAGTTGGTCATGTGCACCTCTAAGGAAAGAGGCACATCATCCTCTTGAAAGACGAGGTGGTTTTTTGCAACTTGCAGATTGAACTTTGAGTGTAAATTAACAGTCATGGTTTTCTCCGATCAAGCATATGCATTTTACTGATAGGGAAAAGAAACACTTAGCTGGAGTTGTGGGAGCCTCAAACTAAGATTGATGTTTCTCCAACCAACTGAAACGTAAAGTGTTTATTCGGCTTCCTAAGCAATAGAAAAATTCACAGTACTCCCATCCCACCAGGGGCTAGATAGTAATCGTTTCCTGCACTGATTTTCAGGAGGAGATTCCATTTTCTATAGCTTAGTCAATAGAAACATCATTCTAATCAACTCGTGCGCATTTTTAGAAGCATGGCCTTAATTTAAGAAAGTTCATGATACCCTTCTGTGATCCTGCTAAATATATAATCAAGTCATAAGCAAACAACAAATCAATAAATCTTGTGTTTCGGCCTACAATTTTGGTTGATTAACCAAAATACTATTTTTTATTATTTCCCCTTGGCAACTAAGTTTCCAATATCCAAAAATTCCTATCATCATCGGCCACGGTTTTGAAATTTGAGGTCCTTTGTTGTCAATGCATAAGTATTTGTAGACATTAAATTTTTCAATACATGTACATATATTTTCATATTTATGTGACATCTTTTGTTAAAGAAATGCTATATTTTGAAAGCAAAAACTGTAAAATATGTGCAAACAACAGTAAATTACCAATTATGATTGGCATAGATCAGTATATGGATCTGTAACATATTGTTTCAACAATAATATTACCCATTTTATTACATTAATATATGCAATTTTCCATGTCAGCTCCTGCCAGTATATAATTAAGTTAAAATAACAGTTGCTCCAAAAAACCAAGTTGACTCAAGATTTCAAACTTTGTTTTAAGGGGGCTTATTGCTAGAAGAGAAACATGTTAAGTTGATGCCATCCCTTAAACAAAATTTTGAGGATCATGGACTCAAAAAAAAATCGAGCTTAATGTTTTGAACCAACATACAGTATGAGAATCATGAAATCAAAATAGAAGTGAGCTTAATGTTTTGAACCAACATACTGTATGAGAATCATGAACTCAAAATAGAAGTGAGCTTAATGTTTTGAACCAATATACAATGGTAAGAACTTTATCCCTTGTAAGAAGGTCATCAAAGGCCATGAAGCAGTGAAATTGTTCTTTGCATATGTATGGATACATTTTGGTTTGATAAGTTCAACAATGTCTGATTGAGCGTCTAGATTTATGGGCCAATTTTGGATAACGTTGCGGGAGGATGGATACAAAGTTCAAGCATTCCATTGCTTTTCATCTTCAAACCTATAGGAAGACTGAAGTGTTAACAAAACTTGGGTCCAATTGTTGTGAGGATATAACAGTAAGCAGCCAAAGACATGGAATGAACAAGTAGTTTATATTCAACACTCTTATAATAAGGAAACTCATTCTTCCACCCATACATTTGAATTTGAGACTTGTTTTGGTTGTTTTCCACCCTCACCTTTTGATGTTGTTTATGGATAGAAGAAGGAAGATCTTGTGGGGAATTGCAAACATATGTATTGCATGGGAAGAATGAATATTTCTGGAATAGGTACATCTTCAGCTTAAAAGAAGTCACATCTCACTATCTAAGGATCCAGACTCTTTATCTTGGATAAAAACACAGCAGGTGGCATGTACCAAGTCAAGATGGGTTACAAAGTTTTAGAAAATGATGACACAGACAATACCCAATGTTGGTGGACAAAATTGTGGAAGATCCGAGCCCCCTCAAAATCAAATATTTACCTTTGGTTCGCACTCAACAAAATTATCACATGGGCCAATTTACTAAAACGAGGGAATTAAGGTCCTGAGGTCTGCTCCCTATGCAAATATCCCCATTCACTCAAGAGGTATGGAGCCTCTTAAGTCCGATGGGAACATCTCCTTTCTGGGAAGTCATTTCTATAATGGCCCATTGATATGGACTAAATTTTTTTCCCACCATGATCAATTGGGAAAGTTAAAGGTATTATGAATGTTGTGATCACCTAACACACTACTAGGGTGTCCATTCAACTTCTTAACTGCTGAATATTTTTGGATTTGTAGGTCTTGTGG
>LPNX010180250.1:1456036-1512426 GCA_001517045.1 Pseudotsuga menziesii | reverse complement strand
TTTTTCTTTTTTCCTCCAAAATTAATCAATATTGTTTTATTATTTCAACTATTATTTTATTATTTTCCTTAGGAGGCCCATTTTAGACCCCAAAATTCCTCTAATGTGAAAACATCATGAATTTAACTCATACAAATGAATATCCCCGTGTCTTGGACCACCAAATTAATGCTTCTGTAGATGGTACTCCGTAAGGAATCAAATCTCAGTTCATTCATTGTGTATTTGGTTGAAAAAATTTGACAAACAATTTGCAGAAAATGTTTTGTAGCTTACTATTTCCAATGGCTGAGTTTAGAAGGTCATTGTTGTGTTAATCTTGACATAAATCAGACCCAAGAATTGCTGCTTTGATTTAGATATTTCTTCAAACACTTGAAATGCTATTAGTTGTAGCTTACTATGAACTATTTCCATACCCTTCGCACAAGATATTTTTGCATCGGATTGTTCATTAAATGGGATCTATTCATGTAGAAACATGTATAATTTTCTTATGCATATAAATGTTGCATAACAGAAATAACACACAAACATTAACTTCAAATAACACTCGAACTTCTATTTTATTTGAAATGGAGTGTTTTATTAGAATTGGAATGCCATTTAGATCTCTAAGCAAATAGTTCTAATAATGTTTGCAGCAAATAAATGGAGAATGAAAATACAAACTGAACAAAACAAACCACACAGCAATCGGACAAGTATTTCTCAAGAATTTACAATATCATTCACAATAATAATATCCGATGTTACAATAGTTTACATAGGAAAATAATTTGAATGCATGGGGTAGCAATTCAAATATCCCAAGTGGATATGACTGTGTCTAACTGAATCTCTAACTCATGGTACCTCAATCAATATCAGAGTCCAAAATGAACTCCCATATGTCCAACCAACTCAATCAATCAGTGATGGCTAGTTAACTCAGTGCAACTGAGTGTGGTAGGTGGGAAAAGGCCCCTACTCCACATTCAACCATGCATTATCCATGCACAACATGCGCTAGCTAACTGATTGTGAACTAACTGAAATTAACTGGGGGCTAACTGAGACTAACTAGTACTAACTCCAACTAACTGAAGTAGGTTTGTGTCGAGACTCCCAATGGCTCCTAAAATGTAGGGATTGGTCTATGAGGAACCCAAAATTATGCATGCACATGCAGTAAGTGGCAGTTAACCTCTAGCAGTGTTCCCCACACTCCAGTGACTGGTACATGTGGCCCCATTAGGCCAAGTGGACGCAAATGTACTAGTGGACCCAAATAATTAATTAAGGTTCCTAAGTTAGGCTAATTAATATAATGGACAATATGATCAAGGGAGGATTAATAATCCTAACACCCCCCCTTAATCCTAACTTGGACAACTGTGGGCCCTAGTAACAAGACCATAGGTCACCCAATATACAATCCAAAAGACATGAATGCTGCATAAAACAATTGAGGTAGAGAAAACCTCATGGGAAAAACTTCCCTCAAAATAGGAACTGAGAATCAAGCCTTAATGCCCAAAAGAGACCTAAGAAAGGAAAATCTTTTTTCGAAAAAAGACTTGGTAAAAATATCTGCAATCTGATCCTTTGTCGGACAGTAGTGCAGTGTGATGGTTCTGTCATGCACCAATTCCCGGATGTAGTGCATGTGAACCTCTGTATGTTTTTTCCTTTGCTTCTGAACAAGATCACTGGAGATCTTGAGTGTACTCTGGTTGTCACAATAAATATCCACTGTAGATGAAGTCTGAATCCTAAACTCTGGCAAGATGCCATGTAGCCAAAATTCCTGAATAGTTGCATTCACAGCCCCCTGATACTCTGCTTCTACTGAAGAGAGGGAAAGTGTTGCTTGCTTCTTGTTAGACCAACAAATTGGCCTAGATCCAATCATGAATACAAAACCCGAGGTGGATTTCCTATCATTTTCATCTCCTTCCCAGTAAGAGTGTGTAAATCATGTGAGATCCAGTTGTGCTACAGCAGCATAGTGGATCCCATAATCAATAGTACCCTGCACATAGTGCAAGATCCTCTTTGTTTCCTTCCAGTCCAGCTCATGTGGCTCATGCATGTATATGGCAGTAGCACTCACAGCATAGGATATGTCTGGTCTCGAATGAGTGAGGTACATAAGGCTTCCAATGAGCTGTCTATAGAGAGTGTTATCCACCAAAGGTGTGGAACCACCTTCTTCAAGCCTGATGCCTGATAGAAAAGGACAGGGGGCTGCCTTGCAATCCTCCATGTGCAATCTCTTAAGCATGTCTAATGAATACCTGGACTGTGAGATCATGATTCCCGAAGTCTTTTGACTTACTTCGAGAAAAATGAACTATCTTAACAGTCCTAAGTCTGTCATAGCGAATGTTTTATTAAGAGCAGACTTGATGCTGCTCAATCCAGCAGTAGAGCTTCTAGTAATGAGAAAGTCATCCACGTACAAGACAACTAGATGCAAGAACCCCTCCTTCTTCTTCATGTAGACATTGCAATCATATTTGCATCTTTCAAACTTCTGAGAGAAGAGGAAGGAATCCATCTTGGAGTACCATGCCCTTGGGGCTTATTTGAGTCCATACAGTGATTTCCTCAGTCTACAAACTAAGGAAGGATCATCAATAAACCCCTCAGGTTGTTTCATATATATCTCTTCCTCCAAATCACCATGGAGGAAGGCACTCTTCACATCCATGTGATGTACTTCCCGTCTCTTGGAAGAAGCAATGGCCAATATCAGCTTGATGGAGTCCATTCTAGCTAGTGGAGCGAATATCTCATTGTAGTCCAAGCCTTGGACATGAGAATGCCCTTTTTACACCAACCAAGCCTTTTACTTGGTTACGGTCCCATCAACAGCTATTTTGGTTTTGTAGATCCATTTGCACTGTACCAGCTTCCTTCCTTGAGGTAAGGAGACAAGTTCCCAAGTCTGGTTTTCATGTAGTGAATCAAACTCCTCATCCATGGCTTCCTGCCATCTAGGATCATGGCAAGCCTCCTTGAAGGATTGAGGATCTGACCCAAGCATCATAAAACACCTCTCAGGAAGAAGAGGATCTGTGTGAGACAGTGAAACACTCTCCTTCTGATACTAGGACATTGTTCTTCTCTTGTCATATGGATCCCCAACACCATCTCCGACTGCTTAGCCCATTTAGGTTGCTGGAATGAGGTAGATGTTGGATCTAGATCTAGATCCCTTTGAGGTGTAAACTCAATGTCTGGATCATGCTGGGATGACTCCTCTTCTAAATCTGAATTTGAAATGTCAGGAATTGAAACTGAATCTGCAATAGGAAGTGAAGGAATTTTTATACCTTCATCAACTTCGAATGAAAGCTGTGGTGATGTTGGAACTGTGTATGGCATGAATTGAGAGAAAATATATTCCTTGGAGGCATGATCAGCAATTCCTTTTGCTAGAATCTCCCCAGTTGAGATTTGTGTGATCTCCACTGAGTCAGGTCCAAACACCACTTGTTTTGGTGAGCCAGTGTGAGTCATCTGATAAACATACAACAGATTAGCTACGAGGGAGGGCACATATAGGACATCTCTGAACAAACCATTCTTCACTCTGATGGTGCCTCTTCCTGCTGCTGGAATTTGGAGTCATCTCCCATGTGAATATTCGGCCCTTATTTGATATTGAGAGAGGAGAAGATATCCTTAGATTCCACCATGTGATTGGAGGCTCCAAAATCAATCAAATATGTTGTAGACCGAGGTAGTCCTACTTTCAAAGCATGACATCTTTCATGTCCATTATCTGACTTCTTTGCTCTTTGTGGGGAATCAACGGTTATGTTGCTTGAGAAAAGCACTCATTTCATCAAGTTGTTTCCTCATACAATGATCTTCAAGATGGTACCTTTTTTCACAATATGGACATAATTTCTTTTCAAACTTCTTCTTCTTAGAGCCGGAGGCCCCTTCAGAAGTTTTTTGATTTTGCTTAGGCTTCGAATCAGTTTCCTTTGGCTCCTTATTCTTTGATTTCCCCTTTTCTTGTGCTTTGGAAGAGTCAGAAACTAGGAAAGCTTGATCTTTGGAGGTCTTGATGACTCCCATTCTCATCAACTTTTCTTGCTCCTTGATTAAGGACTCAAAAAAAGAATCTAATGAAGGATACCTTCCAATCAGGAAAGCTTTTCCACTTGGAATGAAATATGGAAACAAATACAGAATACTCAAGGCCTAGTTTGCTGAGTATGGAAAGGACATTCTACTCATCCTTCCACTCTATTTCGCACTGTTTGCATTGGAGTACTAGAGACTTGAATTTAGTAAAGAATTGCTCAATAGTCTCGAAATTGTTGGGATGTAGAGATACCAACTCATTCTCCAGAATGTGTCCCCGAAGCTCATCTTGTTTGTTAAACAATCTATCAAGCTTCTCCCAGTCTTCTCTGGGAGTCCTCAATCCTTCTAGGTGGAAGAGGAGATCTATGGAAATATAAGTATATAAGTACCCGAATGCTTCATCACAATGGTTCAGAAACTTGTTCCATTCTACCGGATGATGAGGCTTAGGCTCCCATCCATGTATGATCCTGTGGTAGCCATGCTTGCGCAAGGCCAACTGCATATCAATCCTCCAATCAAGATAATTGGAAGTTGTGAGGATCCGTGGTTCAGGAGTTTGAGAACTCATAATTGCTCCGGATGGAAGTACTGCAAAACTTCACACAAGCTACGTAGCACCTATCAATTTCACTGCAATAACACACTAAAACATATGAACTGTTAGAATTGTGCTTTTCCTCCTGACATGAACATGTTTTCAAGTTCCGTCACGCCCTCTCCGCTGCTTTGAATAAATCCAGAGCTAGCAAATCATCATAGGGGACTTCTGTGGAAACCCAGCTGCTTCTGATGTTCGATAGGTAGAAACAAGCATGAAACCTGCATGAGAAGGATCTGATACCATATTAGAATTTGAATTCCATTTAGATATTCAAGCAGATAGTTCTAATAATGTTTGCAACAAATAAAGGGTGAATGAAGATACAAACTGAACAAAACAAACCACACAGCAATCGGAGAAGTATTGCTTAGGAATTTATAGTATCATTCACAATAATAATATCCGGTGTCTCCACAGCGCAACCATTTTGTAATGAACAAAAATATATATAATAAATAATCACTAAATAACTATTATATAATTAATAATAACTATTAAATATCAATATTAATTATTAATATTAATACATATTGATATTACTAATTAATAATTAATAAATAGTTATTAGTAAACAATTCTAAAATGACACATCCTTTCATGGATAGTATCCAAAGTGCCTTCACGATTAATATATATATATGGCATTCACTTTGTAATCTATCATCATATCTATTCTATCATCAATTTATATATTATTATGGCTTATTTAATATTCCAAGTCTTTTGGTAATATTATTTGTGTGAGCGAATAATTATTCGCTTCAAGTGGTATTAGAGCCTCGTTTGGCTAATGTGGGCCTTTGGCCTTAATTCTCAGACCTTGTCTGATTTTTGGCTTGTAGCCTTATTTTAGGGTTTCCCTCAAATATTTGACATTGTTCAAAAAAAAAAAAAAACGTAAAAAAAAAAGATAAAAAAGTTATAAAAAAAAAGAAAAGATAAAAGTAAAAGGAAAAAAAAAAAGAGGGTAAAAGTGAAACCACACCTGGTTTCTTAAAGTGGGTTTGAGTTTGAATATAAAAATGCATAATAATTACTAGTAAAGAGCAAGTGATATTTGAACTTAGGTGGGGAATGTAACACTCATTTCTCCCAACCACCCAATCTACTCACATTTTACAAAACTTAAAGGGAAAAAAAAAGATAAAAATGGTGCATAATAATTGCTACTAAAAAGCAAGTGAGATTTGAACTAAGGTGGGAAAGGTAACACTCATTCCTCCCAACCACCCAATCTAATGACATTTTTACAAACTATTGGGAAAAAAAAGAAGGAGATATTGATTAAATTTCAAAGAAAACTCAAGAATATGGATTTTAATATTGAAAAGAAGCAAAATTTTCCTATCACCTTACAAAAAAATGTTGCAATATTATTTAGAATTAAAGGGACACTTGCCGGGAAGGATATCACCATTTCTATTGCACCTGCTGAAAGAAATAATTATATTAGTACTGAATTCGCTAACCATTTAGTGATTCCTTAGTCAAATATAAGGGAAGAACTAGACTTTTTGGACAAAAAACGAACTGAAATAAGTGGCTTACAACTGCGTGTTGGAAATTATATGGTCACACCAAAATTCATTGTTAGTTCCTTATGGAGCTTTGACGGTGACATAATTTTGGGTTTACCCTAGATAAAAGCATTGGGGACTTTCATCTTAAATGTCGAGAAGAAGTTTCTGACATTTTCCTATAAGCGAAAGAGAATCACACTATCAAGATATTGCAATGAAGTCAAAAATAGAACCTCCAACCTCTAAAGAATTCCAGGATATATCAGAGATGATTTCACAGGGTAATCAAAAGTCAGAACAAAAGAAGCAGAAAGAAGTTGAAAAAATTGTCGCTAGTAAGGATGAAGAAATTACTCGTTTGAAGAATCATAGTCAAGACTTGATCGCACAGATTAAGAAATTAAAAGGGGAAAACAGATCGCAAGAGGAAAGCCAAGAGGAATTCCACCAAAAGGAAGTGGATCTCCAAAATGATTTCAATAAGAAACTATTACAAAAAAATGAAGAAAAATCTCGCGTAAAAATTTTAAATCAAGGGTTGAATAAACAAATAAAAGAATTAAAAAAGAGAAGTTAAAAAAATTCTTAGAGTTATTATCAATTAGTAAATCACAAGAATCACAAACAATTAAAGTTTCTACATGGGTTCCACAAACGTCTCGAATACCTTGTCGTCACCCAAATCACAGAAGTCGATACAACAAACATCAAATTAAAGCAGAAATGATGACTAACGCAATAGAGAAGTCATCAAAGGCTCAAATTCAAACATCAGAAAAGGGAAGCAATGCAAATCTCGTCAAAGTTCAAAAGAACAATCTTATTGTCACATCGCTACAAGCATCAACAAAAAATGGTTCCGAAAAACAATTACAAAAATCGTTAGAAGCACCAAAAGTTGAAGTTCCAGTAAACACTTCATAGGCGATTCGAGTTCCTTATCGCAATCCAAATCACGAGAGTCATTATGATAGACAAAAAAATCAAAAGGAAAATTACCAGTATTATTCCTACAAAGAGCAAAGACAAAATCGACAACTCTCGACAATCGATCCGCAAATAATTCCGTTAAGGGTATATCTCGAATGGATGAATTCACAACTGATGCAACATTTCCACACAATGTTTAAAAGAAAGTATCGTCTTATTTCGTTAAATGTTGCAACTACCAACACACAATGTCATGAGAAAGCGTTACGAGCTAGAACAAGGGATAAAGTCTTCCATAATTGTGCTTTGAGGACAAAGCAATTCTAAGGGAGAGGCAATGTAATGAACAAAAATATATATAATAAATAATCACTAAATAACTATTATATAATTAATAATAACTATTAAATATCAATATTAATTATTAATATTAATACATATTGATATTAATAATTAATAACTAATAAATAGTTATTAGTAAACAATTCTAAAATGATGCATCCTTTCATGGATAGTATCCAAAGTGCCTTCACGATTAATATATATATGGCACTCACTTTGTAATCTATCATCATATCTATTCTATCATCAATTCATATATTATTATGGCTTATTTAATATTCCAAGTCTTTTGGTAATATTATTTGTGTGAGCGAATAATTATTCGCTTCACATTCCTTGAGGTAGCTAACCATGGGGAATAAAGAAAAAATCGAAAGAAAGATATGGAGACGTAAGACTTTATAGACATGGATGGATTATGATTCGTTTCGCTCTAAGACACCTCGGTTTGATATTTAGCTCTTGCTAAGGGATCTAGTACTTGTGCTTTGTGAGGAGCAAACTAATTATTCCTCTCTTTTTTTAGTAGCTGAGAACCAGGGATGCTTGGACTAAAACTGTTAGAAAAACTAATAATCTCCAAAAAAATTGTTTGTCTCAAAATGACTAGAAATAACCCCATTTCTTGTGATTAAGAAAATATGGAGACCAGTTTCAGAGTGGACACACCTTTCCTTCTTATCTCAGACCGCAGCATATTTGAGCATCAATCTCAACCTTCAATATACTTGTGCAGGTTACAGATCTAGTAGGCTATATTCCTCGGTCCCACCACACTTCAGACTTCTACCCAATTTGGAGAATGAGTTGCTTCGCCCTCTTCACAGTCTCGACAAATGTGAAGACGGTGCTAGATTTGGCGGTGTTTTCCCTCGTTTTGGAATATTTGAAATGGAAACAAGTAACGTAAATCTCATCCTTTGGATCACTCAGCCTATGGTTCCCTTAAGCATTTAAATTTGAACCCTTTCAAAGGGTTTTAGTCCTATGTAGAAGTGTAAAGTTAAAATTGTCCTTAAAAAAAATTAAAATCTTAATTTATCCTTAAGTAGATTAAGTTAATGTCAGATACGTGTAGGTAGATGAAGTTGTTGCTAAATATAAATAAATGCAGCTTTTGTACTCTGTTTTACATTTTATTGGGCCCTATTATATGTAAGGAGGGGTTTTGGTGGATCCATCATTTATGTTAATTTATTGCACCCATGAATGTATCTACACTACAGTCTACATTGGGACACACATGGTATTACTGCATGGTTTTTCAAGTGATACATAGAACTCACCCTACGGATGGAAAATCTCCTTCTACTTAAGGACATAATTTATATCAACATTTCAAAAGAAGAGCAACATTGGAAATACCCATCCGTGTAAATTTCTCAAGATTTTGAAATACCCATCCATACTCGTAATTCAAAATATTGGAAAGATCATAAATTATAATCACTCACGTCACACACTCTGTACTTAGCTATGTAAGATGACGAGTAATGAGTGACTGCTATGAGGAACTAGCCATCGGGATGTGACTCTAACTCTTAAGTCACTTGGGGATACAATCTAAGGTGTGACAATGTGGCAGCAATTGTGGTTGTAACAACAGAGAACAACTATTAGTCTACTACTAGGCTTGAAATAATCCCAAAACTTTGTCACTACTACCTATGTGAACATAGATACTAATGTCCACTCATTTTTCGTCAAAATGAAATTCAAATGGTCGATTTGATGAGTCCTCCTCTACAAAACTTCATTTCTTGCATGAATATCATGGACTCATGACAACTATATAAACAACACTCAATGTCATGCAACTACAAATAGTGGCATGCAACTAGTATCACAAACTATGCAGAGGTTTATTTATGCATTAATATAGAGAGGGGTCACTATGCACACGATATGGAGAAACAATGAGTTAGCAAAAACATTTGGACCAAAGAAGAACAATGACTATTAATAAAATTAAATTTTAAAAAAACAACTTTTGGCTCAATAATAGTCTTCAATTTGTTGGGTGGCATGATCATGATGTAATCTCCTTCCGTCCTTCCAAACATCTGTGGTTTCTCACAACATTTGTCCTTGCAACTCGCCGCCAAAATACGTATAAAAATTACATGACTTCACATCCTCTTCTCTTTAAATCCTCACCTTATAGTCATAACTAAGGATTATTATGCATGCACATCCCAAATTTGATTCTTTGATACACTGTAGATGCTATAGAAAAACAAGTTGCTATGGTAGGAACATGACACATTCCCTCCTCGAAAAAATTTGGAAAGTTCCAGCCAAAAAATTGGTGGGAGAAACAATGTACATTTATGATTAAAGAAATATATATTTCATATTCAGACTTAAGTTTGATTATTTAAAAACGCAATTATGACAAAATTATTGCACATAAATCCATCAACTTCTCATGCTTAGCTTTTTTCAAGTGATACTTAAAACTTTAGACAAATTGGGGTTTTGTTAGCATAATTGAGAATTTTAAATGTTGTAATTACCTATAGGCTGCAAGAAATGTTTCCCTGGTCAGTACCTTAGTCACAACACCCCTTGAATTTCCAAAGCGTTTATAACTTCATATGTTTTGGGTTGACACCTAACTCCGTGTATTTATGTTTTGATGTTTCTCTCTTGTTTATTCAACATTCATTTTAATAAATATCACATTCATTTCTGACTGATTTAGTGAGTTTCATTCAGAATTTCTTTAAAAAAATATTTTATTTTAAAGTTAAAACATGCATACACAAGTTTTCAATGTAAAAAATGACACACATTTGGGAATGGTATCCAATAAAATTAGTTTTCAACCCATAGATGTTTGAACAATAAGTCCAGATTTCATATAGTATTGTCATGACATGTTGCATATATGTGATTGATATGCTCTTGATGGAATATATATAATATATGGACGGATGCTAATACTATGTCATTATACAAACTTGATATTGGTTATTGTTGACTATTAAACTAAATTTAACTTGTAGGAAAGATCCACGGGAGGAGGTTGATGTGACTTGCTCTGATGACAAGTAATGAAGTATGCATATCTTGTTTATGCTTAGAGGGAGCTGAGTGTTGAGGTATAGAGGGATTAAGAGGATCAAAGAATGTAGGATCAATTATCCTATATATTCATCCTCCTAGGTGTCAGCATAGAGTCAACAAAAGAGAATCTGCCAGACATTTGTTATTGATGGATTTTTCCTTACTAGATTGGAACAAATCGTAAGTTTAGAGATCAAGAGGGAGCCAATTGTTCTCCTCAAACCCCAGCAGAATGGGGTTACAAAGTAAATATGTGGTCTCCCTTGAGAAATTTATGGCAGAGAGCCTCCCAATGATATAGAAGTGATCCAAGTCTATGAGTCATCCATTTAAGATGAGAAAAGGGAGGAGGACAAGGATTATTCAGTTGATCTCTTTAAGAATCCTATTGTGAGGCTGCAAGGTTGCTCTGGTTCAATATCTCAGATAATCCATGTCATTGACTCAGAATCATCCACTTATGAGGAGGCATCCAAACAACAAGTTTGGAAAGATGTTATGAACTATAGTTAATAATGACATGTGGAAAGTAGTTCTCATCTAACCTTAGATTTGGCATTGGAAATAGCTTGATTCCACGAGTTCAAAAGACTACTAAGCTAAGAGCAACTACAACATACATGAGGAATCCCATCTCCGAGGCTCCATTGGGAGTTCATATCCCATGTCTTCGAACATTGTTTTTGAACGCATGTGCCTATGCAATGGGTATATGCATGTCCCCGATGAAAGGCGGTGTGCCTGATTGGAAGTGCACAAGAGGTAAGTGAGGTAAGAGTTTTGAATGTTTTGAATTTTTGTTTTATGTTTCCTTTCTTTAGTTATTTTTTATTTTATTATTATTATTATTATTATTATATATATAAGTAAATATGTGGTCTCCCTTGAGAAATTTATTCAGAGAGCCTCCCAGTGATATAGAAGTGAGCCAAGTCTATGAGTCATCCATTTAAGATGAGCAAAGGGAGGAGGACAAGGATTATTCATTTGATCTCTTTAAGAAGCCTATTGTGAGGCTTCAAGGTCGCTCTAGTTTGATATCTCAGATAATCCATGTCATTGACTCAGAATCCTCCACTTATGAGGAGGCATCCAAACAACAAGTTTGTAAAGATGTTATGAACTACAGTTAATAATGACATGTGGAAAGTGGTTCTTGTCTAACCTTATATTTGGCATTGGCAATAGGTTAATTCCATGAGTTCAAAATCCTACTAAGCTAAGAGCAACAACAACATACATGAGGAATCCCATCTCCAAGGCTCCATTGGGAGTTCATATCCCCTATCTTCGAACATGTTTTTAAACGCATGTGCCTATGCAATGGGTATATGCATGTCCCCGATGGAAGGCAGTGTGGCTAATTGGAAGTGCATAAGAGGTAAGCGAGGTAAGTGTTTTGAATGTTTTGAATTTTTGTTTTATGTGTCCATTTTTAGTTATTTTTTATTTTATTATTGTTATTGTTATTATTATTATATATGAAAATATTTGTGTGCTTTTCTTAGGTTTTGGTTTGTCCATTATATTTCATATTTTGTGTCCCCTCTTAGACCATGGCTTAAGGATGAAATATACGTTACCTATTTGGCCATAAAAATTATCATTGGGGTTTATAGGAAATTTGTGAGGCTCCAAATCATCACGCATGTACTTCATAAGAGATTGTTTCCTATAAGTGTGATTTGGTGGAAATGTCAAGGTTGATGAAACTAAGCATGATCCTTGGGGATCATTCCATAGGTAGAGGTTGAAATTGAAGGTATTGAGCCATAAAATTTACCACTAATACTCATGGACAATGCATGGGATATTTAACCACCATGCAAACCTAGCAAAGCCTATGTGTCCCCACTCCCACCCCACCTTGTCTGCATGGGACCTTTTTGCAATTCACTGACTGATTTTTATCCTCAAAATGTGGAGATGTTTGGGTTTCCTCTACAGCTGAAGACACTCCTACATCCTGTGACCTGAGATTTACCATAGCGCACAGCAAATATATCCGATAAATTATATCAAATTCCTTCGCTTGGCTTCGCAATAGGTAAAATGCAAAATAATACCTAAATACGTCAGTTCAAGGGAATTTCACATAACAAACGAAACTGCTTTAAACTTTAATAGAAATTTGACAAACCTCAAGAGAATAATAAAAAATTGAACCAATTATTCTGAATCTTTAACAAAAAATCCACCAATGCCACAAAACTTGAGAAGCGAACTGCTTTTTACCTTGAGAGATGTCTGCTTATAAGGCCAAAGATGTAAAAACATTTGATCCACTTCTTCAAAGTAACACTATGGGAATTATTGAAATGCTTGTTGCTTCATTCCATTTTAAACCAAGACCAAAATGTCCTTAAGAGTAAAAAGAAAGTTATCTTTTTTGTTAAGATTGATATCCACTTCTTGTTCCTTGGATGCTCTTGATAAAAATGAGGGTATGGATGGGGGGTTTTCCAAAACAACCTTGTAGGTTGACATTTTGGTAGCACCATGACAGGTGGTATTGTACTACCCTTCTACAAGGGGGGTGTAGGGGGGTGGGGGAACTACTAAACCCAATGGTAACATCATTCAATGTAAAACCCAATGGCTAACAACATTTTTATGGACAACACCTCACAACATCTATTACTTGTTATTAACTCCAATATCTCAAGTTTTGCAGTATCCAGAAGTATTATGACATGTATCATCAACATTGACATCATCATCATTATCAATGCTAGATGGTACATAAACATCATCAACAAAATCATCGTCATCATTGTCATTATGGTCACGCATATGCAATTAGTATTCTTAATCACTCATCGACATTAGGATTCATGTCATATAATTGTTAAGGTCATTTATATGTCGTTACAGTCATTTCGATGATAATAGGGTTGTTTAGATGTCGTTATAGACATTTAGGTGCCATTAGAATCAATTAGGATCCAAAAGTGATACCGGATGCATAATCATCATTGACATCCACACCCACATCGTCATCGTCATCATACAATAAATCAACATTATTGTCATCGACGCAGTCATCATCAATATAATTGCAATAATAATAAGCAAGGAGCCATACTACCTCAGAAGAATGGATGATATAGTCTTATACTTATCAAATCATATCCATATGCTCCATCATAATTATCATAATGCATCGTCTTCATGTTTTTATCCTGGCCAATCATATGACATTAGGGTCTATCAAATGTTGTTGGGGACACACAAATGCCATTAGAGAAATTTAGGTGACATTAAGGTAATTTACCCCTCACTAGGATTAATCAAGATCCAAAAGTGTCATGATTACAATCATTTAGGTTCCACTATAATAAATCAAGATCCAAAAAGTACTATCACATGAATCATTGACATTGATATATCTTATGTTATTTGAGACGTTTTCCGAACACAATTCCTAGCTCTAAACCTAGTGCAATTCCTAGCGCGATTTCTTTCGAAATTTATGGGATTATTCCAGATGCTATACCTGGAGCTATGTTGGATGTTTTCTAGGCGCAATTCCTGGCTCTAGACTTGGCACTATGTTGAATGTTTTTCCTTCCGAAATTCATGGTGCAATTCCTGTCACTAACCCTGGATTAATATATGGTGCTACGATATTCATGATGTTTTTTTAGGCTATTTTTGGCGTTATATGGGATGCTTTTTGTGGACTCTAATTGGGATGCTAATTGTGAAGTTAATTGGGACGTTAATTGGGATGCTAATTATCATCCAAAATAGCTCCAACTTTTAAAAAGGGACGATAATTGAGATGTTAATTGGGACGCTAACTGGGATTCGAAATGGGATGCTAATTTGGACGTTAATTGGAATGCTAATTAGCATCCAAAATAGCGCTAACTTTAAAAAAAGGGACGCTAATTGGGATGCTAATTGATATGCTAATTGGGATTCTAATGGGGAAGCTAATTGGGATGCTAATTAGCGTCCATAATAGCACCAACTTTTAAAAAGGGACACTAATTGGGATGCTAATTGGGACGCTAATTGAGACGCTAATTGTGATGCTAATTAGCGTCCAAAATAACGTTAAATTTTAAAAAGAGACGCAAATAATTCCATTAAAAGCACCATCCCGTGGAAAAGCATCCACTTTGTCCAAAAAATGATGAAAAATACACTAAAAGTGATAGTGGACGCTAAAAAGGGAGCTAAAAGAGACACTAATCATAGAGTTTTATTGTAGTGCAGAAAGGGAATTCTTTTTCCACCTCCATCCACATCGATTTACTAAAATGGAAATCAAAAAATATATGGTCCATCAATTTAGCCTCACTACAACACAAACAACGACAATTGGGGCCAATCCACCAATGCTTTGCAAGATTGTCCCAAGTAGAAATTTTGTTTTCACAACACAACCACGTAAAACATTTAATTTTAACCAGTATCTTCCATTTCCAAATGATACTATGCCTCCATCCAACAATAGGAATCGAAAGGGACTATGATATGAATTTATATGCTTCTTTAGTAGTGAATCTGTCTATCAACTTATTAAAATCCTAGATCATCCAGTTTTCCTCTTCAATCAACCTGATTCTCGCAATGTATAACAAATCCATAAAATATATCCATTCATGTGCCCATAAACCCCCAAGATCCTGATTCTTAGTCATGTACCAATAAGCGTCTGAAAAGAAACACCCTCCTACATTGCAAACTTAGCTCATGGACAAGGGAACCTTGATTATTTAGGTACTTTATCAGCTCTGTAGAAAGTAAGAAGTCCACCTCCTTGTTGATGTATTTGTAACTTTGAAATATATTTTTATGTATATTATCATTGTATGTTGTTGTACCCCCATCGGAGATGTGTTTGCCTCCTTTTGGGATGTAATTATTGTGTATAGACCTTGAGGTACAACCTCCATAGTAAGTTGGGGAAATAGTCCCTAGTGAAATACAATGTAATGTATTTTTGGAGTCTATCTAGGATAAGCCGGCCCTGTTAGGGTAAGAGGTCGGACCCAGTCATGTAATAGGTCAGACACTTGATTAGTATAAATAGGGAGGCGCCCTTCCTCATTTATACACACCTCACACTCACTCAAGTTTTCATGAGAGAGAGAGAGAGACATGGAGGAGATATAGATAGTTGTTGAATACTTCTTATTATGAGGATTGTTCATCTTATGCCATAGTTTTTGTGATTGTACTTTTAAGGAATTTTATGGGGTTTTCTCCTTTATGGTTTCCCTAGTGAAAATCTTTGTGTCTTGTGTATCTGTTCTATCTTATGCATATTGTTGTACTTGTTATTCTTTCAAATAAATATCCTAACTAAGCTAATAATATATAGAAAAACTAGCATGGTATCAACGCCTCTCTAAAAGAAGGCATTGTGTAGCAGCGGAAACTAGAGATTCCTAGTTCAATATTTTCTCTCCACAAATCGTCAAGAAAAGAGGTCTAGGATAACTCACCTCAGTAGGGTGCACATTTTGGTGGAAGTAGTTTCATATTTGAATAATTTTCAAATTTTACCTTGTCATTGGTGGCAGGAGAAACTGCGGCATCAATTTTGGTAGGCTTCCCACCTCAATCTTTGTAGCTAGGAATTTTTCACCTCCTGTGGACAGGAACTATTCCTATAGTCTAAATGGTTCAGATCTAGAACAAATGGTACACAACAGAATTGGAAGACATTCCCTAGAATGGGTGGAGATCTGGAATCAGTCTCTTTGATGTAATAGTATAGTTGTTTCCTATAGATAATGGTTCTTCAATGGATGTACCTGCATGATCACAAGAAAAAAACAAACAAGATCAAATAGACCCAGAATATGATCCACTATTCTATATTGATGACTAAAGAATTCAATAATAAAACATACGATAATAACACAATATATTTCATGGAAAAGGAACCAATTTTGCATTAAATAATAGAGAAGAAGTTTACAACCTATGCCTTAGTGTCTATGTACTCCTTCACAAAGCCAGCATCTTGTCCCCAATAGCTCCAACTTGCTTCCTCAAGCTCACTCTATTGATTTAGGCCAGAATGTCAAAGCACCAGCATAACTTTACTCTCTCCTCAACCATGGAGTATGAGCCTGCTTTTATAGGCTTGGGATGGATAGAGATGGTTGATAAATTTGTGGATGAGGTGGAAGGGAGATCCCAAAAGGATGGATCTCGAGTCCAGGTAGCCCTAGGAGGTAAGGATGATGTTTCCACGAAGCCTTTCTTCGAGAAGTTTCCTGAAGACTTGTCTTTTTCACTTTTTACGAAGGGAAGCGCTTCTGCTCCACTATGACAGAGTGGTGCTAGGGAAGAAACACTCATTGTATACAGGACATAAGCGGTGGCACCGCTTATTGTCAAGAGACAGTAAGCGTTACCTAATTTTTATGAAAGAGGTAACGTGCCTTGCTAACTGGTCAAAGGCGGTGCTCAACTTATGCTTGTAAAAATGTAAGCAATGAGGAAAAAGTCAGTATTTCACTTCATATTTTTGGATTTGAGGGATAATCTGATGTTTGGGCTCTCTGCACATGGTGGTGATGAGATTTAGGTGTAACAAAATGCCCCCCAAAGCATGAGGGTAGAGGGATACGATAGGTGAGATATTTGAAAGAGCAAGTTATCACTTCGAGGTAAGAATCAGCTTGATCAGATATCATCAACCAGGCATCTGCAATACATCAATACTTTTGACTCATGAGAAAATATGTCTTCATCATGGTTGTATACCAATACAAGGCAGATCCATGAGACAGATTAACAAACATGGATACTAGAATACAACGTAGATCCATCTGATAGAGGACTCAAAATTGGACATAGCTACCATATATACAATGTAGATCTATGTCATACATACGCAAATTTGAGCATAGCCACAACCATACAAATGCGGATCCATGATGGTACTTCATACAATATACTCCATCGCAACCTAGGGAGAAAGCTATGAGTGATTTTCAACAGATACCCAGGGTCTTCGTCTCGTCTTCCACAAAGTACGATTCTATCCATGTAATTACAATGATCTGAAGTCAAACATGGTAGAAGCCACTTGATTACCGTCCAATGATGTGAACCATTAACAAGTGCAAGGGATATCATCATTAATTTCAATGATTCCCAAGGTACCCTAGTACAATCTACCAAGTGTGAATAGATGATTTGATGTCGAACACTTAGTCAAATATTTCGATCAAAGGTCAATGATGTGAACCTATGTCGAGAGTGAGAGAATATGTCATTGAGGAATACAGACCTCAAGGCACTAAACTTGTTTCTAAGACTGATTCCTAGATGATGAGCTGATGTCGACAAGAATAGTCTCATCGAAGGAGGGCCAAAATGAATCCCACATCGACGACACGAAACTTGGAACAAAGTTCTAGAATGTTGCAGATAATGTAACCATCAGACTGACTCAAAAGTACTGACACAAAGGTTGTTTTAACTGTAGAGGTAAACTTCTAACTTCCCTTTGAACATTGGGCAGCACGACAAAAGACTTGGCAACATTGACTCGACGAGGTGGAACACAATACGACAATCGACAATACATTCTTTGGAAGAATCAAAGGAGTGACATGAATCATGAAAGTGGATTGGCTCAGAGACAAGCTGAATACCCAATTGACTGAATGAAATGCAGACAAGTTCCATGTTCAAAGGTGACAAACAACTGCCATTTTATTTGCAAAATGAATTGATTCCCTTCCCTTAATTTCTCCATCATGATTGATGAGTGCCTCTTTTCATTTTTACGAGTTCAAAGAGGGTAACAAACACTCGTTGTATCTTATTCGAAGACAAGTCCATTCTCATACATTTTACGAACCTGGGAAAGGAGGGGTTCGTTTCATAGAAAGGGTCTCTCAGTGTTTAGTTTAACGAGTCCAATGAAAGTTAACTCGATATCATTCACGTTTAGAGATTCTGAACGAAGATGAAAGAAGACTCCAAAGGGTCCTTTTTTGTATGATTTAGTCTCTAGGGCCTGAAAAAAGTATAAAATAATTCCCAAGAGAACTCTTCCAGTCATGATTGGCTGGATTGTTCCTTTTTTCATAAATAGTCCATCCGAACCGAAAAAGAGATAAACTACCGTCAGAGAGACGACTCTTCAAATACTTTAATGAGTGTGAAGAAGACAAGTGCACTCGACAATATTTTCTTATTTAGGGAGCCCGAAAAGAGTTTAAAGGAGACTCCATTAGGTCTCTTTTCATGATAACAGGTTTTTACAAGCCTGAAAAGAATCAGAAAAAGACTCGAAACTTTGATACTGAGTTTTGGGAGCACGATTAAAGTATCGAAATGAACGCTCAAGGACTTTTTTTGTTTTCCAAAAGTACGAAAAAGTCAAAAACAAAATTCCCCATAGACATCACTACTTATTCCTGCCCCTGCAAGACTTTAAAGTGACCATTAGTTTCCCAAAATATTCGAGAAATGACTTTTATGAACTATATTAAAGGGTATTTTTATTAAAAAAAATGATTTTAAAACATTAAAACCCCTAAAAACATGTTATAAAAGCTAAGTAAATTAGTAAAAAACAACTTATCTACTATTTACCAAACCTTGGAGAGCATTTTGGGAGATTTGGAGCCAAAACTTCAGCTAGATATTACGGGAGCATCCACCGTCCGTTTTTTGCACCGTCGAATTCAGGTAAAATTTAAAACCATTCTCTTTCCTTTCATGGTTTCCAATTTTTAATTTTGATGAGTATTTGAGCTCAAAGTTCAAACCTAAAAGAGAAAAGGCGGGCACCGTGCCTGTCCTTTACGAGAAAGGCGATGCCCAATATAAATCGTGTTTTTTTAGTTCAACACAGGCGGTGGTACCGCTCTCTCTTAACTAGGAAGACGCGATGCCAGCCGTGAGCTTCAAAAAACATATGGCCCGACCAAAATAAAATTTTGCAACCAATTTTGATGGTTGGAAATGCTTCTAAATTGCTCTTTAATTGTTTTTGGCAGGTTCATTCGATCAAACAATGGTTATTTGGAAAGAAAGACAACACGATGACGACGATGCCCTTGTCTCAATAAATGCAGGTTGTGTGTCTTCCCTATGGGGTTGTGGCCTCCTAAAGTTCTTCCAGACCCCTAGTATGGTTTCACATCCCCTCTTACTGGAATATATTCTACATATGTGGAACCCAAAGCAGCAGCATTTTGAGGTAGGACCTCATGTTTTAACTATAGAGGTGGGATACATCTACTTCTTGACAGGGATGTCCAGATGAGGGTCCCTTATTTCTATAACTAGTTCCCGAGGAGGGGATGTGAGTACACAAGAATTAATTGTTCATCATTGTCTTCTTGGCATGAAAATGTCAGGTAAGAAAATTCCCATCAAGGTTGTGGTGGATGGGCCACTTCGCACTATTTTGTTTACTATGCAAAGGCTGGCTAGAATCCAAGTGCCTCATCAAGCATCTGGGGCACATCTGTTGTACACCCTAGAATCTATGGAACCTACTGTTTTTAACTGGGAAGAAGTACTTCTTCCTATTTTTAAGAACCGGTTGACAAAATGTCGGCAAAGGGAACTAAAGCAATTTGGGTATGGGTCCATTTTAGTCTGCTTCTTCTTCGAGAGGGTGCCTCTCATGAGACCCCGGGTGATATTCACCGAACTTAGGTATAGAGACCCACGCATGCTGAGGTGGGTAGAGATCATGGCCCATACAGGAGGTGGCAGGGCCCAGGTGAAATTCGAGGTCGCTTTCTTTCGTTGGTTGTGTGACTAGATCCTCATGATAGAGGATTATGCATATGCAGGGACTGATTTCAGAGGGGATCTTGATCTACCATTACCACTTGGTGCTCAATGGGGAGATATTGGTAAGAAGAAAAACCCTAAAATGTTGATCATGTTTTTATATTTTTGTATTTTATGTTTTTTATGGGTAGTAACAAGACCTAAAATTTTACATGCAGATATTGGTGGTGCACGGCCTGGGGGATCCTCCCGCATGGATAGGCGAGCTAGAGCTCAATTTGTTCATAGAGGTGATGACCATCTTACTCAACTTGAGGAGAACCTAGAGCAGTTTACTCTTGACATCCCAAACACAACAATAGATGACCTCCCTGTGAGGTATTAGATAGATACTGTAGGAGTTCCAGGTCGTTTCAGCCGACTACTTCATAGGGTAGCACAAGCCATCATGTGCTATCATGAGCATCATTAGATGGTGGACTGCATGATGTACTACTGAAAGCTAACTAGCTTTAGGATTTTTGTATGATTTTGTATTTCCTTAAAGCCATAATGCTTCAGATGAGGTCTCGTGACCACATTTTTTGTAAAAAACACTTTATATATATATATATATATATACACACACAGACTTATTACCGGTGTTTATATGTCTCAAATGGAAATCATATTTACATGGTTTTTTATGTGTCATTTACAGTTTATTTTACAATGAACCATGTTTATTTTGCAAGTTATGAATGGAAAATATACCAGTCTAGGATGTAGTTTGCTAACGAATCAACAACTGTATTATCTGACCTAGGGATATGCCTATAAGTGATACACTCAAATGACCTCTCTAATAAACACACTCTCCGAAATAAACAGAGGAGTATAGGGTTTCTGATGGTATAGACATGGTTTAGATGACAAACCACTAAATGTGAATCCATATACACTACCAAATCATGAATGTCTCGAGATGCAGCCTCAGTCAGTAGACCTATTACTACCTGATACTTGATGATGTTGTTGGTAGAGGGACCAATACAAACCGCTCCTGAACTGATCAAGTCATGAGCTGGGGAATAGAGAACCCAAGCAGCTGAAGCAAGGTTCAGGATAAGACGGCAAGCACCATCAATGAAGTCGTAAAAATCCATTTGATCTGCATAACCAAAACATGGTATAAACAGTTTGGACACTAAACTCAAAACCATACTAAATCAAGACACAACACACTGAAATCCAAAAATATACATATATACAAGGTACCATACAAAAATGATTTAAGCAAAGTACCTCTTCAAGTACAACCCATTGCGAGGTTGCTCGAAGGGTATCCCGTCATAATCCGCGAGCTCGTAAGCCCCTTTCTCTAAAACTTTGCTAACTACAAAGGGACCATACCACATTGACTCAAAATTCCCTTTACCTAGTTTATCATGTCTCTGATCGTAGGTTTGAACTAGGTCACCATCATTGAAAACACGAGACTGACCAGATTTATCATATTGTGCCTTGACGCATTTCTTATGTGCCTCATTAGCTAAGGAAGCATCTCTTCTAGTTTTGTCAAGATTAGTCAAGTATAGAAATCTCTCTTCCTCAGTGGAAGTATTTGGCAGAAGTTATACCGCAAGTTTTAGTGACGGAATCTGGAATTTGATAGGAAGGACAACTTCTAGTCCGTAAATTAACTGGAAAGGTGTGAAACCAGTCATTGTTTTTACCGAAGTCCTGTAAGCCCAAACAGCAAAAAAGAGAGTCGGGTGCCAGTTGGATTTATGATCTCCAACCATCCTCTGTAGCATAGTTTTTAAAACTTTTTTAATGGCATCAACGTGACCGTTAGCCTGCAAATAGCAAGGAGTTGAGTATTCATGGTGAAAACCTAGCTTGGTACTTAACTCGATCATCATATGATTCTGGAAATGCGATCTGTGGTCAATGACTATAGATTGTGGGACTCCAAACCTAGTTATCGTGTGATTGAGTAAGAAGAGGGTGGCAGTCTTACCATCCTCTACATACGTAGGCATAGCCTCGGCCCATTTCGTGAAATAATCAACAGCTATGATGATGTAACCATGCACCCTGGCTGAGGTAGGCTTACAATGCATAAAGTCAATACCCCATTTGGAAAAAGGGCCAACCACAATGACGGGGTGTAAAGGAGAAAGGGTGGTGCGCTTTTTCGGATAGAAATTTTGAAAGGGTGGGCATTTCTTAATAGCCTCATGACAGTCTTTGAAGATTGAATGCCAGAAATAGCCAACGCGAAGGATTTTATGGGTTGTAGCCATCCCAGAAAGATGACCTCCACATGCTCTAGAGTGGTAATCATTAACGACATGTTCAACCTCTTGATGTGTAAGGAGTCGTCAGAGAATGGAATTGATACCACGTCTATACAATGTATCATTTAAGATGAGGTAGTACTTCACGTGGTGATGGATACGGCAATGATCGTCACGGGATATATTGGGCTGAAATCTTTGGGTTTGGAGATAAATGATTAAATATCCATACCATGGATCGGTTGTGCTTATCAAGAACAAGAATTCATCCGGAAATGAATCACTCGGCTCAATATCCATCAAAGCACAGGGAAGGTCACACATCAGCTCTGCAAAGGCCAAGGATTTCTTTGAAGTGGCATTGGCAAATTCAAGGTAGAATTCCTATAGGATGACAATCCAACGACCCTATCACCTAACGAGTCAAGATGTAGTACATAGGGTTCTGATCTGCAAGTACCGTGGTAGTGCGAAGCAAGATGTAATGTCGAAATTTCTGAACAGTAATGACCATAGCCAATGAAAACTTCTCCACATGCGAGTATCAGGTTTCAGAATCGATGAGATTCTTATTGGAATAATATATCGCGTGTTCCTGACCGTTGGGATCTTCTTGTGCTAAAACCATTCCAATGGTAGTAGTGGAGGCAGCAACATACAAGAGAAATTCCTTTGAATAATTTGAGGGGTGTATCACAGGTGAGTGAGTCAGAGCGTGCTTGAGTTTATCAAAGGCTCACTGGTCCTGGTCATCCCAAAAGAATGGAGTGCTCTTCTTTAGGAGACGCATAGAACCGTGCGTTTTCTCAGCGAAATTGAAAATGAAACGGTGAAGAAGGTTTTCCTTCCCTTGCAAACTTTGGAGCTTAACAATGTTTGTTGGGGTAGGTAGGGCCAATCTAGCAACAATATTCAGTGGATCAATCTGGATGCCATCCTTAGAAACCACAAAGCCAAGAAGATGTCTCATCTCAACGCAAAAAACAAATTGGTGTGGATTGAGCCGTATGTTATAATGACGAAATCTCAGGAAAATGTCTCTAAGATGCCTAGGGTGGTCTTCCCGTTGCTGTGAATGCGTCAGGAGATTATCAAGGTACGGCTCCACGATGTTCTTAATATCATGAAACGCATAGGACATGGCATGTTGGAATGTAGCTCCAGTGTTCTTGAGGCCAAAAGGTAACTTCCTATAGGAAACGGTTCCCCATGGGAATATAAATGCCATTTTATGTTGATCGATGGGAAATATCTCAATCTAATTGTAGCTAGAAAATCCATCCATGAACGAGAAGATGACACTTCCAGCACAGTTGTCGATAATCTGATCGATATGCAAAGTTGGAAAGTTGCCTTTGGGACAAGATTTGTTTAGGTCTCGAAAATCGATACAGGCTCCAATGGTGCCCCTCTTTTTGTTCACAGGGACAATGTTAGATACCTATTCCGTTAGGGGTACACGATAAATAAATCCTACCTTCATAAGTTTTTCTACTTCGGCTTTAATAACCGCAGCCTTCCGGGGATGGACTTGACATAATTTATGCCTGACAGGTTTGGCCGTGGGATAGGTTTTAATTTCATGAACCACAATAGACGAGTCTATCCCAAGCATCTCTTCATAAGTCAAGGGAAAAATATCTCTGAATTCTTTGAATAATGCTCTGTATGCTTCATTTTCTTCCGTTGAGCAATTATTCCCTACGTGAACATGCTCAATGGTTCCAGGTTTGACTGATATTTCAATCGAGGTTGTTTTAGTAATGTTGCATAGATTTCCTTCGGATTCAATATTTTGCAACAATACAGGTGTTTGTGGATGGGTGACAATATCAGTACTAATAAGTGATTCAAGGTCAAAACCTACCAAAGTGGCGTTGGGAAGAAAAGAATATCAATGATGATGATCTTCCCATATGGGTTCATTCTCACTCATGATCTCCGTGATGGACTCATCCAGAGGAAAATTTTGTGTGAGATAATCTAGAGTGGGAAGAGAGGGTTCTAACCAGTAATTCAGGTGGTAAGGATCCGAAGCCATGAGGTGAAGGTCACCAATATGGTCCTCATAAATAGATTGGATAGCATCATACATTTCTTCGTACTGACCAAGGGAGGATGACTCGACAACTTTTTTTCCCTTGGTGCTATAGCTAGTTGTAGAAATCATATTTATTGTCGCCACTTCCATATTAGGAGGGGTTGATGGAAACACACCCATAAGGGTGGATTCTTTCAGTATACCTACCCCAATCAACTGATAAGGAAGGGGGGACTGACCTAGCATAGGGATGTTATTCATCGTAGGGGTCATAACATCTAGCATACAATAGTCAAGTTTATCAATAGTCACAATCTTCCCCAAATGTGGAAATTGGAGAGTTCTAAATACTGTCGAAGCAACAGCAGACATAGCATAAAACCAATTTCTCCCCAATAGAAGATTGTAATCTAACGGGGAATCAACCACTTCCACCTGAATGGAAATAGTCTTACCCCCAAGCTTGACTGAAAGTGTTGTAAATAGACCATGGAGCTGGAAACCTTGTCCATCAAAATATTTTAAAGTAGTAGGCGATTTTGTAAGCTCAAGAGAATCAATGGCTCTCCAACAGGGTACAGACAAGACTCAGGTCGAATCTCCTTCATCCAGGACGGTCTGATGGACCTTTCTCCCAACTACTCTAGAGGCAATCTGAAATGCAAGTTGGTGAGGTAATCCGGATTTATAGTTCTCTACGTTGAAATGAATCAAGCTGGTATTATATGTGTCTAATGCCCCCAAAGTTGTTAGCAGTTTTTTACGCTGCGTTGGACAACTTTGGAGTATCTCAAGGGTAGAATCATGCAAGGTGCCTGAGCTAAATCTTCAACAACATTATAAAATTGTGCATCTCAGGAATTGGGATTGAAAACGGACTTCCTGGGGCTGGCATTAGGTGGTCATAAAAATAAATCAATATTAGGTTTTTCGATCACGAGAGGGCCATTAGACGAAGACGGGGAAGAACTAGTAGAAGGAAATTTCTCAAAAGATGGATTTTCGTCCTTCTTCTCTACTGGATTGTCATATGAATGACTACGAGTATTTAGATTGATGGTCTCAGAAGACATCATTCTGATTTCTTCCATGAAATTGGAGGTCCACTGATTAGACATGTGGTCTATCAATTGTTGTTGAGAGGGAACAAGATCAGTAAGAACTGCTAGTGCGGGGTTACTCTTCGAAAATTTACTAATATAGTCACGATAAGGACATTCTTTCATGAAGTGATCTCCTCCACACAATAAGCAGGGATATTTGGCTTTCCTCTTCCCTTTATCATTCTCATTGGTCGTCGGTTTAGGATTCTCCTGTTGGTTCCCAGGTTTCTTGTTTTTTACCTTTTCCATTTTTCTTATTGTCGGATGTCTACAAACTTTGAATAGCATTCACCTCGGTAGAAACCATAGGAGTCAAAGGAGTAGTGGTAGAAGCATTTGGTTGCTTGAAAGGTTTTTCTATCGACGAGGGCTAGATTGAACCAACCACCCCATCAACAAGAGTCTCTGCTGGTGGCTTAGTAGGATCTGTGCTGGGCCGAGGAGCTTCAGGAATTAATTCATACAGTGTTTCGGATTGGGAATATACCAAATATAGATACTAAGCGCAACTGATAGCCTTCTCTTCAGTAACAACACCTCCCATAGCCACATCTCAGGTGATAGGAGGCAACAATGACTTTGTGAACCAATCAGTTAGCATTTGGTCCGGGATGGGAGCTTTAATAAGTCATCTCCACCTTCTCAACTCATGGATATGGTCCGATAGGTGCGTGGAGGTATTTTGACGGAGTGAAGTTAAAATATTCGTACTCGTTTCATAACGAATGGGTATCTGAAAGTGCGTAAGGAAAACAATTGCCAAAGAGATAAAATCCACAAACGAATGTTGTGGAAGTTCAATGTACCACTTCACAGCCGTGTCGGTCAGTGTGCGTTGGAAGAGCCTTAAACGAACAGAATCATCCATCAAGGATTTCGAGGAACACCATAGATGGAAGGTCATAACATGGTTCTTGGGATCATCTCCCTGTTTTCCATCAAACTTGGGAATGTATGATGGCAATTTTATCGGAATAACAGGCGACCAAGGGTTATGTCGAATGCGATCATTTATCAACTTGGACAGATCAGGTAAGTCCAAACTTTCCAACAAAGATAATTTCCGATTATGTTCCACATATAGGTAAAATTGATAAGGCATATGTGTACTAGTATGACCATAAGCTGACTGATATATGGGCTATTGATTTGGTTGATTAGATGATGAACCTCCTAAATATCCCCATGAAGGGGATGGGACTCCAGTAGGTGGCCCCTCAGGAGGTGGGCCTACAGGAGGTGGTCCACCAGGTGGTAGTCCTTCAAATGGTGGTCCTCCAGAAGGTGGACCTCCAGGTGGTGGACCCCTAGAAGGTGGGCCCCCAGAAGGTGGGCCTCCAGGTGGTGGCCCTCCGAGCAGTGGTCCTCCGTAAGGTGGGCCTCTGCCAGGTGGGCCTCCTCCTAGTGGACCTCCAAAGGGTGGACCAACATAAGGAGGTCCTCCGGCACCTCCAGCAGTAAGAATAGGAATTCCTCCCATTGCCAACATGTAGGACCAATTAGGTTGTCCCCATGGTGTAAACGTGTTTCTAGGATAAGGGATTCCAGAATGCATGGTTCCTATAGATGTAGGTTGATAATTTATGTTTACTATAGATAATTGATTTGTTGGGTAACCATAACCCCAAGAAGGTTGGTTGAATGCAGGTTGTACCCCTAAGGGTTGGCCTGAACTTGATGGAGGTTTTACCATATTGGTGTGGGTAGGAGGAACATACACTGTGGATTTCCCTGCAGTAGAGGTCTACCTAGTACTAGTAACAACTCCACTAACTGATAACATAGGTCGTGCTGGGGGTTTCCCCACGACATTAGAAGGTACTAACACCACTTGATTTGAGGGTTTCCCCCCAGCTATAGAGGGTATGGGAGGAATAGAAACATACCTAGGATTTAAAACTGTAGGGTTGGAGGTTTGACCCAGATCCCGAGGAGACATACCACGAGATAGAACATCATCAGCAAGTGGACTATATCCAGAAGGCCATGGATCTGTAAACGAGGTAAGAGATCCGACATAGTTTCTTTATGAGGTATAGGGGTAGACATAACCCTGTCCATCCTCTCTTGAAAATTAGGAGCACGATTAAGCAATGCTTGAATTCTCCTATATGCACCTTCATTCAGAGGAGGGTTTTCAAAATAGGGTCTAATAACCCCAAACTCGGAAATGGATTGACCCATTGAAGTTCTCCAAAAAGGAGCATCGGGCCCATACTCATTTTCATCAATGCCGTCATTCTGACCTTCCATCGAAGAATGAAAGGAAGTGTCAGCCACAGGAGACTGTTGAACCAAGGGAGTAACATAAGAAGCAAATTGATCTCCACTTTCTACAACCATATTTTCTCCCATATGGGAGTCAGTTGCATCTCCTTGGTCTATGGCTTCCATTGGGCCTTCCCTTGTTGTAGGTGGAAACTTGGGTGGTAAGCCCTGGTTTCTTCTGGATTGTCTCAACTGAAACTCATCCAGATTGTAAAATTCACTAAAACCTAACCTAGGGTTTCAAAACTAAGAAAAAACACACAAGGTCTTCTCCTACACAAGCTACAGGCCACAAGCAAACTTAAGTGATAGGATGAGCTCAAAATAGTCGGTCTCTCACCAGGATTGTCAAGAAGGTGCAACTCGCGATATACTCAAGGTACGTGCGTAGTAATATCCCCGAGTGTTGTTCTCGGTGTATTGCTCCAAATAAGACAGCCAAAGGGTTTTTCTTAGATGGAAAAGGAATCCTGGTAGGGTCTCCCGATATACACAAGATATGTGGGAGCTCAAATCCATGGTAGTGTTGTCTAATGCACAACCGTCCACAAGGGGCCTTCTGATATACAATTGACTACGTGAATTACCTTTCTATATACCTCAAGGGTACATGAAAGGTCGTTTGATGTACCGACGATACGTGAAAGAACCACACGAGTCCCGAGTTGCAGTGCAGGCAAATAACAACAGATCCTACGTTTTACAACGTTGGAACACGTCACTAACTTATCACTCAAATTTGTATACAATTTTAGACCTATAACTACCATTAAGTTTAACTTGAGCGGTTAGGTGAATGCATGGAGTTTTGACAGAAATGTAAATCCATGCAAATATGAAATGCAGATACTTTCACTTTACCATTCAAGACATGCCTACCTACGGGAATGAGAGAGTATTTTTCTTTTCAATTTTTTATTTCGAAACCAAAAAAAACTTCCCAAACAACTACACTAAACCAATCTTTTTCCGAAAAAAAGAAACAAGCAACAAACTTCAAACCGATTTTTGAAAGCAAGCAAAATAGAGTAAGATCTCTTTTTTCTAAGAAGAAAGACAAAAAACACTAAAAGGCATATTCAATACTTTTTTTAATTTTTCTTTTTAAAACTAGAAATATATAACTTTAAACTACTAATATTTTTCTTTTGATGAGATCAGAATGTAAAAGAAAGAGAAGAAAAATGGAGGTCTGAAAGCTTATAAGGCTAATCAGAGGTCCAATAATTCATCCTCAAACAAAAATATGAATAATTCTCAACAAAAAAATTTCTTTTTCAAAGGAAAAATAAGTCATTCACAAACTTTAATGAAAAATGAAAACAAGCAACCAATCAAGCAAGTCTTTCTTTTTAGATTTATCAACCAATAAGACTGAGATCTAACTGATGCTAAGCTCTCAAACAACACTCCTTTCAAAAAATTTAAAACCAAGCATACAAGCAAATGAAAAGATGAGTCTATCGTAGCTCTTTGATTTTAACAAAATAAGCCTTTTACCACATCAAATTTGGCATTCAAACACTCAGATCTCTTTAACATAAACCCAGACACTCAGAACTGAAAGAAACTCAACCAAAATTTTTACAAAAAACTTTGAAAAAACAAGTCTGCAAAATCCTACCTGGCACCGCTTCTAGAGGGTCGTCGATAGAGCGGTTCTACAAGAGCACCGCTTCCTGATTTTTTATCACAGGCAGTGGCACTGATTTCTGCTAACTAAGTTCAGGCGGTGGCATCGCTTATTTCCCACTATGCATGTGTGATTCCCTGTAGATGTCCAAAACAAAGAAAATTGCGAAAAAAAAAAAAAAAAAAAAAAAAAAAGGTAAAATTAATCAGTGTGCAACTAGCATTTAAATCATGAATTAATAGTAATTGAAAGCACGGAAAGTGAGAATAATGTAGATCTGAACAGATCTGATGATATCAAACCAAATCTCACTAGATCATTTAGTGGATCTGATTGAACTGATAAAGAACTAGATCTTGGATTTCGGACAAGTGTTTGAAAAGACTAAGGAAGATCAAATCAATTGAAGCTCTTCCCCAGTGGAGTCGCCAGATTTGTAGCTAGGAATTTTGCACCTCCTGTGGACAGGAGTTGTTCCTCTAGTCTGAATGGTTCAGATCTAGAACAAATGGTACACAACAGAATTGGAAGACATTCCCTAGAATGGGTGGATATCTGGAATTAGTTTCTTTGATGTAATAGTATAGTTGTTTCCTGTAGATAATGGTTCTTCAACGAATGTACCTACATAGGCACAAGAAAGCAACAAACAAGATCAAATAGAATCAGAATATGATCCACTATTCTATATTGATGACTAAGGAATTTAATAATAAAACATACGATAATAACACAACATATTTCATGGGAAAGGAAGCAATTTTGCATTAAATAGTAGAGAAGAAGTTTACAACCTATGCCTTACTGTCGATGTACTCCTTCACAAAGACAACATCTCGTCTCCAATAGCTCCAACTTGCTCCCTCAAGCTCACTCTACTGATTTAGGCCAGAATGTCAAAGCAACAACACAACTTTACTCTCTCTTCAACCATGGAGTATGACCCTGCTTTTATAGGCTTGGGATGGATAGAGATGGTTGAGAAATTTTTGGATGAGGTGGAAGGGAGATCCCAAAAGGATGGATCTCGAGTCCAGGTAGCACTAGGAGGTAGGGATGAGGTTGCCACAAAGCCTCTCTTCGAGAAGTTTCATGAAGACTTCTCTTTTTCACTTTTTACCAAGGGCGCCACTTCTCCTCCACTATGATAGTGCGGTGTTAGGGCAGAACCGCTCATTGTATATAGGCCATAAGCAGTGGCAACACTAACTGTTGAGAGACAGTAAGCGTTACCTAATTTTTATGAAGGAGGTAACGCACCTTGCTAACTGGTCAAAGGCGGTGCTCAACTTATGCTTGTAAAACTATAAGCAATGAGGAAAAAGGTAGTATTTCACTTCATATTTTGGGATTTGAGGGCTAATCTGATGTTTGGGTTCTCTGCACATGGTGGTGATGAGATTTAGGTGTAACAGTCTTCAGGAAAGTACCCTTCCTAGCAACTCGACTCAAGGAGGCGCATCTTTCTGTCCAAACAGAATTCCCAAACTCCAAGTTTGGAAAATTAGGGTTTCTCTGACAAACCCTAGGTCAGTCAGCTCGGGAACCTAATCGGACACCTCAAATCAGTAATATCTAAATATTTGCTATTTCCATTTTAGGTTCTCAATTGAAAATATGACTCGCCATACTCATATTGAGGGAAATCTTGGAGGGGTTAATAACTTCCGAGCATGGAATTACATAATCTCCCTTATCCTTCAAGATAATGATTTGGTTAAGTACATCACTAGAGAAGTTCTAGGACTAGAGGGAGATGAGGCTAAGGCTACTCATAAGAAGAACTTGACTAAGGCAAAGCGAATCATTACATATTCAATTAAGGATCACCTAATCTCCCGTGTTTCTTCCTTCAAGACACCGAATGTAATGTCCTCATTCAAATAATTGCATAGCAGGACAATTCCATCAATCCTACTAGTTCCCTAGGTTGGATGGATACATTTGGAATTTTATTAAGGGAGATAATAAATGATGTTCAGAAATTAGAATGGAATAAATATTTAATAATGGAGCTAATTAAATAAATACAAGATAAAATTTAAGTGGCAATAGAGCATGGAGACACATGGAGATTATGGGGCCCACATAAGCTAGAATTTATGTGCCACATGGCATCCTCCTTTTGCAATTTCGAATCCATGGGAATCCTAATGTTCCTGGATGAGTTAGAAGTCTAATACACTTGGCCATATGCATCATAGGTCGAATTTGGAATTAAATGTAACTTACATGGGAGAGGAAGAGTCAAATGGGAGCTTCTTGGGCAGTTGGGCTAGATTCCCTAACATCTATGACATCTATGACACCAATGATGAAGATGATATGACATTTATGACATATTGAAGACCTCAAGGCTGAAATATGACCATTATGACATGTCAGGCCTAAATATAGCATCCAATAGGGTGCTCATGTGAGTTGGGGAAGCTCAATGGGTCCCTACTCGAATTTGGGGAAGATGGAAGGCTAGGGAAGGGAGGACACATGGAAAATCTTGAGAACACACCCTAATTTGAATTGGCTTGAGTTTGTGGATGGATTTGTAACCTTAGAAGGCAAATGATGTTTATAAAACACAGTTATCAACCAAGAGAAGGGATTTTGATCATTTGAGAAATTTGCATTTGTGGAGAGAAAGAGCTAGTGGATGACTAGTTTCTTGCCTTAGCCAATTTTGAAAGTGAAAGATTCACATCCAAGTTGGTGTTTGGAGAGGAAATTCAGGTATTTCATGGAGATTTAATGGATTTTGTATTTTCATGTGTAAGCTACAGGGAAGCTCGTGGTTCCTTCTAGTGCATCACATTCTCTCAACCATTTCAAGTTTTTATGGCATATGCTTGCTCATGGAGGGATTGTGCTTTGGGTGAGATATTGTCTTTTTTATGAGAGCCTCTCATGGTCAATTTATGATTGTAATAAGATTAATATGCTATTTTCTTCATCTTCAAAAAGTATCAAGTCGAAATACCAAATGGTTGTATGTAAAAATGAGTATTAATGAGCAAACAATAACCATTTCCCTGCTATATTGACGTATGTCATTGTAATGCTGGTGATTTGGAAGGTAAGAAATTTTATTTGATATATTTATGATGAATGGACTGACATTGATGAGTATTACAAGTTTCATATTCAACACTTAAGAATTTGAAGTCATCTTACTTAGTTTATTTACAGTTGAAGAAGATTTGGTGCCATTTCCCCAAGGTTCGAACTAGTGATTTTGTAGTTGTTTGGGAGGGTTATAACAGAATTTATAAATTGAATAATTATTTACATGAGACCTTAATAATGTCTATTAAACAGCATCTTCCTCTGTTCATAAATTCAAGTGGTTTTGGGAGCATTTTGGAAGCCATTTTCCAGTATGTATTGTGGGGGAATTGGAACCCCGGTTTGCTAATGAAAACTCCTACCTTGGCCAGAATATTAAACAAGTTTTAAAAAGTATTTGGATGGTCATAAATCATCCCTACACAGCATATTGAAGTCTTGATATAATTCATACACATTTTTAGAATATTTGGGAGCATTTGGGTCAATTTGGAGGCCTAGACATCAAAATTAGTCAAAGGTCGAAATAGGAAAAAAAGTGAAAAATTGGTCATTTTAAAAAAAATTACAAAAATGGACATTACACCGAAGGAAGTTAATGATGCTTTAAAATGGGAAAGAACATTAACTAGAATATGAATTTGAGGAACCGGTTGAAGAATGTGAAGATACAGAACTCATGAACTATACAGTCCTACTTCACAAGGGTTGCTCAAATCAAAAAACAACTTGAAGCAGTTGAAGAGAATGTCGAAGAAGGAGAAATTGTGATGACTAACTTGAATAGTCTCCCTAGATCATGGTACTCATTCATTCAATTAATATGTGCAAGAAGGAAGTTGATCTCTTTCAGTCAACTCCATGAAGAAGCTCGAAACGCAACAAGAGAAAAGAATATGGGTGCAACTGAAGATCAAGCAATCACATATCACACCAGGAAGAACTACAACAAGGAGAATAAGGAGAACTATCATCACAATAAGAAGAAGTACAAAAAACAAAAGAATATCAAGAAAAATAATTCCAATGTTTAATTCTATACTTGTTATGGAAAGGTACACTTTGCATGAGACTGTCCCCTCAGGAAAAAGAGACACCATGCTCATGTTGTCGAAAACAATGAACCAACAAACAAAAGATTCAACACTTATGGGCATTATCTCACATGAAAAGCAGTGATTGGCTAGAAGGAATCATTCATTAATATGTCTGACATGAATCACCTCACAAGGTGAAACTTGGGGATGATTATCAATACCCCATAAAAGGGAGTGGAGAAGCTTCATACAAGCTAGACTGCAGGAAATCCTTAAATATGAAGGGTATGTTGTATGTTCCATGATTGAAGAAGAATATTCTCTCCATCCATGCACTAGATGCAAAGGGAATGAGAGTTGCATTTGTCGATGGCCAAGTTATAATGTGGCCTAAAGGAAATACAATAGATTATGCAACATTTATTGGAGAAGAAGACGATGGCTTGTAAAAACTAAAAGGAAAGCCTGGACAAGCATCAGTTCATGAGTCAATAGAACCAAGTGAACTATGGCACCGAAGGCTTGCACATGTGCTTTACAGAGCATTGCTGATGGAAAGCAGCAATATCTGGACTTCCAAAGATCCAAGAAAAAGATGAAGGCATTTTTAAAGGATGTGCACAAGTAAAGAATGCAAAGAAGACATTTTCCAGTAGTGAAATCAAGGCTAAAGGAATATTGGAGATAGTACACTCGGATGTATGTGGACCCATGTCTTCTAGCTCATTAAGCGAGTATGTGTACTATGTTTCCCTTATAAGTGATTTCTCACGTAATACTTGGATATTTTTCTTGAAAGGGAAAAATGAAGTATTTAGTAAGTTCAAGGAATATAAAGTCTTGGTCGAGAACCAAACTGAAAGGAAGATCAAGAATCTGCAGTCAGAAAATGGCGTAGAATTCACCTCAAAATAATTCAAGGAACTCTGCAGAGAGTTTGGGATTAAGAGGGACTCAAGCACTCCATACAATCCTCGGCATAATGGGGTTGCGGAATGAAAGAAACGAACCATAATGGAAGCAATGAAAGTAATTCGACATGTCAAGGATCTTCCTATGCACCTTTGGGAGGAAGCAACAAGGATAGTTGTGTATGTACAAAATCATACTCCTCATCAAGTACTTGACAGCAAAACTCTGGAAGAATATTTCTCATGAGAGAAACCAGAAGTTAGCCATATTAGAATATTTGGTTGCTCAGTGTACATACATATCCCAAAGGAGAAGAGGACCAAGCTCGATCCTTCTGGGAGGAAGGGTATATTCGTAGGATACAGTGATATATCAAAATCCTACCGAATATACTTCTCGGGATGTCAATCTAGAGACGTAAGCTTTGATGAGGACTTGGCATACTTCAGATCCAAGAGGCTACCTATTCAAGAGGTCAAGGAACCTGAAGAAACTAGAGTCTAAGGTATGGAAATTGGAGAAGAAATTCCAGAAGACCATGAATATCATGACATGGAAGAACCACAAGAGTCGGTAGAGACACTTCTCGAGAAGGAATCCCACAAGAGGAAACCAGCATGGGCACGGGAGCTAATACAAGAAGCAAAAAGGTATGGCACTCCAGAAGAAATGCATAGGGAAAGGAAAATATAAAATCCTTACAACAACTATGTGGCCCTTCTGTGTGACATCATTCACAAGGAACCTTCAACTTATGAAGAGGCTGCAAAAAATAAAGAATGAAAGGATGCCATGATCAAGCAGTATCAGTTGATCATGAAGAATGATGTTTGGGAGATAGTTCTGAGACCATAAAAGAATTTTGTCATGACTTTGAAGTGGATCTACAAGATCAAGCATATGGTAGAAATGAAATATTTGTAGAACAAGGTTTCTCACAAAAAGAAGGCATAGACTATGAGGAGACATTTGCACTCGTGGCAAGGTACACTTCCATTAGGACCACACTTGCATTGGTTACGGTTATGAAATAGAAGTTACACTAGATGGATGTCAAGGCAACATTCTTGAATGATGTAGTCAAGGAGTAAGTATACATGGAACATCCACTGAGATTCGAGACACATGATAAGAAAATTCGTGTGTGCAAATTGAAGAAGGCCTTGTATGGATTGAAACGGGAACTAAGTACATGGTATGGTAGGATGGATAGCTTCATGAGCCAAGGCTTTAACAAGAGTAAAGCAGATTCCAGCCTTTACTTCAAGGTTGAAGGAAAAATACCAGTGATGCTCCTGCTATATGTCAATGACTTGTTTCTGACGGGCAAGGATGAACTCATTAAAGATGAAAGGAGGAGACTTTATACAGAGTTCGAGATGAAATACCTAGGGATGATGCACTACTTCTTAGGCATGGAGATGTGGAAAAATGTAGATGGGATTTTTCTTAGTCAAGGAAAGTATACAATGGAGATTATGAAGAGATTCGGAATGATGGACTGCAAGGAGATAGCCACACCTATGGCATCAAACTTGAAGCTTCTATGTGATGCCTCATCTGAGTCACTTGATGCCATGATGTATCATCATATGATTGGATCATTGATGTATCTGACGAATACGATACCCAACATATGCTTTGCGGTGAACACCATGAGCCAGTTCCTAACGGATCCGAGACATGTTCACCTTATAATTGTAAAGCATATATTGAGGTACCTAAAGGGTATAATGGATTATGGGCTTAATTACAATGCAAATCAAAAGATTAACCTACACAGTTATGTTGACTTGAATTGGGCAGGTAGCGCCACTAATAGGAAGAGCACTTCAAGTTGTTGCTTCTATTTGGGATCTAGAATGATCTCTCGGTTTAACAGGAAGCAATCATGCATGGCACTAAGTACAACCAAGGCAAAGTATGTTGTCGCTTACTCGGCTAGTTGAGAGGCAGTGTGGATGTGGAAGTTACTGTTTGATTTGTTTGATCTCCAGTTAGATGTGACTTGTATCTTTTGCGACAATTAGATTTGTGTGAAGCTATTGGAGAACCCTTTGTTCCATGACAAGTTGAAGCACATAGAGATTAAGTTCCATCGCTTACTCGGCTAGTTGCGAGGCAGTGTGGATGTGGAAGTTACTGTCTGATTTGTTTGATCTCCAATTAGATGTGACTTGTATCTTTTGCGACAATTAGATTTGTGTGAAGCTATTGGAGAACCCTTTGTTCCATGACAAGTCGAAGCACATAGAGATTAAGTTCCACTATATCAAGGATATAGTGCAGAAACGAGAAGTGAAGCTCTAGTACGTGGCAGTGGATGAGCAGATAGCCAATGTGTTCACCAAGCCACTAGCCAGAGTGAAGTTCGAGTACTTTAAAGAAAGACTTGTTATGATCCAGAACGATACCCCTCAAAAGAGGGAGTGATGAATTCTAGCATAGCTGGAGAGACATATTGTCTAAGTATAAAATTTTGGAGAGATAGGTTGCTTAGACGTAATCAGTATAGTGATGTACTTGGATGTGAATCAAGACACTATTATTTTCATATATATATCTGACCTAAAATAAAATTAAGAAATATGATAGGAATGAACCTCAAATGACAAAATAAAGAGAAGAAGAATGTGGTGGGATCACTCACACGCAAGAGTGGGTTGCACCTACAAATCCAAATAATGGAAAAAAATTCAAAATGGCACTCCATTGAGTAACATTAATTTGATTGATTATACAAAATAAGAAAAATACACATTTATTCAAGAGGGGCTAAATTGTTAACTTGTGGCCTAAATTACCTTTATGGGGTAATTATGCCCGTTTTAACTGATTAATCATAAATACACTATCTTTTTTAAGATATGATTTCTAGTAAGTGGTTTTAAACAAAATATTAAATGGAAAAAGACTAGAACATTATTATAAAACTATAAACTTACATATAAAATAGCTAATAATCATATATTTACTTGCATGGAGTAAAAAGTCGTATTTAGGTATATGATGTAGAAAGCTTTGTCCCCGAATATTTGGGACCAAAGAGTAGCTCAATTTCATGACTTATTTTCTATGTGCTTATTTAGTCTTTTGCTTGAATATGAGCATTTGCAGCAACTTGAATTAATAATAGTTTTGAGAATGGTTTTCTTTGATGAACCAAACACTAAAAATTGTTTGATCGGAAGGTCATCCATGTAGATGTAAAAATCTTGTGATTGGGGTAGAGAGAACATTTGCAATAGATAATATTTAAGTTGAAAATACTCTATCACTACTTTTCCACTAGTACATTTTGCTCACCATAAAATTTATCATACAAAAGAAAATATTCATGGAGAGCTTGCTTGGGGAACATTTGTTGCCTCTTGTAAATCCCCTTCAGATGGAGATTCATCATAATGAAGATGTGATTCTTGAAAAGGAGCAAAAGTAGCTATCCCCGCATGTTGGGAAATGTCTATCATTATTCACAAACCCCTTCTAAATACAACTATGCAACCATTTTTTTCAATATTCGGTTTCTAATCATTATTTGAATATACCTCGCTCTTTTTTTCCCACTTTTTTTGAAGCAAGCGTATGACACATAAAATAAAAGACAATTTGCATTAAATACTTCTTTTAGATGCAAACCTGAAGCTAAGATTTCCTATGAAATTAGATCTAAAACTCTTCCTAAAAATAGTACAATAAAAATGAAAATATTTGTTTTTTCTACCCCAATTGAATGTTGTGATGAATTTTTTCGTTTTTAATTTTTCTACCCCAATTGAATGTTGTGATGAATTTCCCCTTTGGCCAAGGTTTTGACAATCAAAATGAACACCAATTGCTTACAACTTGTGTAGTGGTCAATATTTCTTAGAAGGATATCAAATCATGTAACATGCTGCAGCTGAATAATACTATCTTGTAAATAGCATTAGATTGGTTTCAATCTGGGCATTCTAACATGTTACAATTGGATAATACTATCTTGTAAATAGCATTAGATTGGCTTTAATCTAGGTAATCTATCAAATTATGCTCTAGCATAATTTGAAACAAACTTACTTATGTGTATACCCAAATCATGCATGTAATATGTAGATCTGAATATGAGAATGTGTACTTTCCCATGGGTAAGCAATGGTTGAGAAGTTGCTAGAAAACTTGATTATATGGCCATAGTCATAGCAAAATCTTACCAGAAGTATATTAATTTTAAACTTCAATTTCTCAGCTTCTATCTAAAACCTGCAACTCGATCATAAATTTTCAGATCTTGCAATTACTTTCTAAAAAATGTTTTGATAAATCTCCAAAATACATGGAAAATTGTGGACCTCGTATGCAAAAATCACCACTCATTCTAGGTCTGGTTGAAACACTAAAACTGGAACGAGGCAAAGATTTCAGTAAATATAAACTTGTTAACATGTATAAGTGGCTGTTGGAAATGGATTCTCACCTAGGCAATCCTTGGGTGTTCTTGAACATTTGTTATCCTTCTGCTAAATCTGCCTAAGACAATCTGTACTTTTGATGTACAAGTTGCAACAGTTCCTTCACATCTCCATTACCAAAAACGCATTCCTCTTGGGCAATAAACTTCCTTGGTTTTTTTTTGGAGTTGCAAACAGCATGGCAATTAAATAAATAGTGAAATGTCATTATATCAAAAAAAAAGTTGTACTTAATTATACTCATTGAGCTAAAAGCTTCCCCCAGTATGACAACTCAAATTTAATTTATGTGAAACTGTAAGTTCAAAAGACTTTGCTAAATGTGGCCTGCCTCAAACCGCTGCTGGTTAACTTTTTTAGAGATGGGGAAGGAGAACTCCTTGCACTATGAACAACAGGAGTTTCAAAGAGCTTCCCATACATTTCGTTCAACCCAAAGAATCTCAAGGCCATGAGAGAAGGCATCGCCACTGAGCTAGTTACACTAATAGAGAATGAAAGGAGAAACTCATTTTTTAATAAAAAGCAGTCTAGATTTGTACTGATAGTCAAATGAAGCATATTTTATCTCGTGTGCTGTGGGCCTTCTAAAAGATTTAGAAAATTGGCATTGTGAGCCTTATAAAAGATTTAAAAAATTTGGAATGTATTGACATTATTGCTCATGGTACATCTTAATATACCCTTTTTTTCTTATATCTTAACACTCTTCTTTCTCATTTTCTCAAATGCATATAATTCTAATATGTTCCTTAGCACTACTATTTCATTTTGGAATATATATCATTTTTCTCAAATGCATATTATCCTAATACTCTTCTTCCTCATTTTCTCAAATGCACATGATTCTAATATGTTGCTTAGCACTACTATCTCAATTTTGCAATTTTGATTGTTTATAAGTATTCTTTGTTGAAAGTTTAAGAATTATTTCTCAATATTCTATTAAACAATTAACCATAAACATTGAAAAAACCATTACAACCAATAATGTAACATTCAATAGCGAAAAAGATGCCCTCAAAATAAGGCACTAAAATTACATGTCCAATATTCTCATATTCCTTGTAGGAGTGAAACAAAGCCATGCTCCTACTTATTAGAATCTTAAGCTCATAATAAAATTCAACATATACCACATCTCATTTGAAATGCCCTCAAATAGTAGCTATAAAATATAATAAAATACCTTAAACATAAAAACAAAAATAAACTAATTGACATTTCCATACAAAGATGAACAAAAATACAAAAAAAAATGCATCCAACTATAAATTTCAAATACCAAATTCTATGAACAAAGATATATGTAGTGTATTGATCTCACTCAAAGCAATGCATTGAGAACATTCATTTCAATTAATCATAATAATAAAAGTCATCGATTTCTACTTAGGCCTTGAAGAAGTATTAATTCCATAATAATAATAATCAAAAGAAAAAAAATTATCAACAAAATTAAAAAACATAATTCATAAAACCACTCATGGTTTTATGAAATGGCCCCTACTAGTTGTGTATTGATCTCACTCAAAGCAATGCATTGAAAACATTCATTTCAATTGATCATAATAATAATACAAGTCATCAATTTCTACTCAGGCCTTGAAGAAGTATTAATTCCATAATAATAATAATCAAAAGAAAAAAAATTATCAACAAAATTAAAAAACATAATTCATAAAACCACTCATGGTTATATGAAATGGCCCATAGTCTTATGAAATAGCCCATGCTTTTACTTACAATATTTAAATTATAAACAAGTTTTATAAAGCATGCTTTGAAGACAGCATCATGAACTGGAAGGCGATGTTATATATATATATTAAATATCAATATTAATTATTGATATTAAAATATATTGATATTAATAATTAATAATTAATAAATAGTTATCAGTAAACTATTCTAAATTCACACATCCTTTCATGGATGGTATTCAACGTGTCTTTCCCATCAATATATATATGGCGCTCACTTTGTAATCTTCCATGATCATCATTTATCTTCAATATTTATTTTATATTTTCAATATTAGAGTTATTTTCCATTGGTTGAATATTCAATAAAGTAATTATTGAGAATATCCTGATACAGATATTACATCCAGCACATACATTCTATTTGCACCTACTAACCTGTCAAAGCTAAATTTTCTTTACTACCTTGCTACCTCTGTCACCAAGGTGAATATAAATCAACAAGTCATTAGTGGGATGAAATCTATAATTACTACTTTCTACCATCTCTACAATGGTGCATTTACTGGTATGTATGCTATTTAGCCATGCATACCACCCACAGCGAGCTTCAGACTGAACAAGTAAAAGTAATGCAACCAAAATAAGACATAGGCAATATTATCCAACAATTAACAAGCCAACAGAAAATCATTCAATTTCATACTAATTCCTCAAAAAAAGGTTAAAGAGTACCAAAGACAGGAGTTCTAAAAATCACTATAGTGTATTCTATCTTCACCAAAGCTACGGAAAATGAAGCTAAAACTTGAAAGTTTCTGTTGAAAATAACCAAGTTATAGTTTATACAAGACAGCAGAACATAATAAATAACAAACAGCACAATATAATATGGTAACAAATAAATTAATGTGCACAAATAAATTCCCAAATATCAAAACGTAATACCTGGAAATCCCCCCTTCAATGTTCTCTGTCAATCAATTGTCTACATTTAAGCCCCCACGTTCTAGGGACAACTGAATCAATTTTATTTAAAAAATGTTAAATCCTCAACAATAGGGCAGCTTGATGTCCATATTGCAAAACCTGCTCTCCCGTATGAAAAATCTTAGAAAAGTATCGATTGAAAAACTGAAGCAATTTATTTAAACGTGGTATTTCAATTACTCCGAGGATGTAGATTTCTTAAGATATGCAATGAGATCAGCACGCTCTTGTGGCTTCTTCAAACCAGGGAATACCATTTTAGTTCCAGGTATATACTGTAACAAGAAAACAAAAAACATCAGTAAGACAACATATGTATGTTTGGCATGGTGACCTGACCAACATAATTTACTAATACCTAAATGAAATCGATAGTGAACGAGAATGCCGACCCTTAAAAGCAAGCATTATTTCAGCAAAGAAAATGAAGATTGACAACAACAGAAAAAGGAGCAAGAATCAAAGAAATAAATGCAGTAATCTAGAACTATGGGAGAGGGAGAGGGAGCAGGAGCGGGAGTAGAGCGAAAAGTGAAATTTTCAAAAGCTCCCGTTTTGGGAGCATTTTTTGTATAGTATATATTTTAATATATTTTGATGGATTTATATTAAAAAACATGTAGGATGTTGAATTAGTTATAGAATACATGGATTAAACCATATAACATCAATCTCATTATCATCAAATGATCAAATATAAAAACTTTTGTAGGAGCTTGGCAAAAAAGGGACGTACCATAACCATAGTTACATATATCGGTGATATATCACCGACATCGCGATATATCGCGAGTCAAAGGAGCCGACGATATATCGCCATCAAATCGCGACATTTTCCCGATTTTTAAAAATATTGCGACACTTTAATATATCGCAATATATTCAGTATATATCGCGAGTCGATAGAAAATATAGCCCTGCTCATGAAAAATTCGTTTTTTTCGCCATAAAGAGGCCGCAGACGGGTTTTTCCGGTTCATTTGCACTTTGTAGCTTGGAGGAAGTGGAGCATTGCTGTTTTGGGCAATTTTCTACAAGAGAGGAAGCAGGCAAACGATCAAGCTTCCATTGCCATCTAAATCTATTCAGGTATGTATTCTTTCATTCTTTTTCTTTTTGCTTGAGATTTGTTGGTTAATGTAGATTTAGTGTTGTGTTTAGGTTTAGATTTAGTGTAGGGTGTAGATTTGCCATTAAAATCATAGCCTATAAGGTTTTATCCTTTTAGGTAGGTCACCCTCCATTTCTTTGAATGTTTTACTAATTTCATTGTTTTCAAAATTTTAAAGAAGAACATTTTAAAATTTATTCATTTTTGTTTGTTTGTTGTGGCATAGGTGACACAATGCCAAAGCCATTGGATCCAATGTGGGAGTATGGGCAGCCAATTGACCCTAATAATCGGCAAAGGTTGAATTGCAAACTATGTGGGAAGGATATTTATGGTGGAATTAGCCGCTTGAAATACCACCTTGCAAATTATGTGGGAAGGATATTTTTGTTTGTTTGTTGTGGCATAGGTGACACAATGCCAAAGCCATTGGATCCAATGTGGGAGTATGGGCAGCCAATTGACCCTAATAATCGGCAAAGGTTGAATTGCAAACTATATGGGAAGGATATTTATGGTGGAATTAGCCGCTTGAAATACCACCTTGCCAAACTTGTTGGCCATGAAGTGGATGTTTGTCCTACTGTTACCCCAAAAGTGATGCGTATTGCAAACCAATCCATTCTTGATATGGCTAAGAAGAGGGAAGAGAAGGAGGAATTCAGAAATGAACTTGCATCTAGAACACAGTCACGAACCATGGGAGCCACAAGTGACATGCATTCCTTCTCATCTACACGACCCCCACATTCCACTGTGCCATCTTCAACCTCACCTTATGTGGCATCGTATTCGAGGCAACCTTCTATTCGAACCATGCTCAAACAAAGGGAGAAGGAAGAGGCGGATAGAGTTGTGACAAAATGTTTTCTATGGGGTGATGTGCCTTTCAACATCGCCAAAAACAACCCCTACTATCATGCCATGTTTCAAGCTGCTGGCACAGTTGGTCCAGATTATAGGGGGCCTTCCTATAATGATTTGAGAGGGAGACTCCTTGATGAGAAGGTTGATTGCACCCAAAGATTAGATGAGCTCAAAGAGTCATGGGAGGCCACCGATTGCAGTGTTATGTCAGATGGATGGACTGATGGAAAGGGCAGATCCATTATCAATTTCTTGGTCAATTGTCCTAGGGGGACAATTTTTATCAAATCTGTTGATGCATCTCCCTATGTTAAAGATGCACACTTATTATGTGATTTGCTGGATAAGTTTATCCGAGAGATGGGTCCACAATATGTTGTCCAAGTCATTACAGACAACACTGCCAATTATGTTGCTGCTGGGAGGATGCTTATGGAGAGGTATGCAAGCTTGTATTGGACTCCTTGTGCTGCCCATTGCATTGATTTGATGCTAGAGGACATGGGAAAACTTCCTTGGATAAAGGAAGTCATTGATTCAGCTCGGAGTGGGACAAAATATATATACAATCATACATATGTTCTTTCACTCATGAGACGCTTCACGGGAAACAAGGAGTTGATGCGGCCTGCAATCACACGATTCGCCACTTCCTTCATTTCTCTTCAGTCTATGCATAAGGTTATGATGGAGTTGCAGCGGATGTTTCTTTCTGATGAGTGGGCATCTTGTGTCTATAGCACCAAACAAGATGGGCAAGCCATTCTCGAATAGTGCAATTTGATTTGACTTTTTGGGCAGGATTGGAGGAGGTATGTGCCATTTGGGCAGGATTGGAGGAGGTATGTGCCATTAGTGAACCTTTGGTAAAGGTTCTTCGTTTGGTTAATGGTGAAAAGCCCGCGATGGGCTACTTGTATGAGGCCATGGATAGGGCCAAGGAAGCTATCCATCACTACTATGAGGACAAGGGGGAGGTGGGACTCACAAGACAAGCTAAACTATGGAGTGTGATTGATGAAAGATGGAATAATACTCTCCATTGTCCCATTCATGCAGCAAGGCTCTACCTCAACCCTGCTTTCTCTTATGCATGTGGCTTTCAGTTTGATGCTGAGGTCATGGATGGCTTTCTCCAGTGTGTTCAGAGGATGGTGTTAACTCCCTTTGAGCACGCAAACATTTCTAGACAGATGGAGATCTATAGGATGTCAAGTGGCAATTTTGGCTATGACATGGCTGTCCAGGATAGAACCACAAGGATGCCAGGTACAATTTGTTTAAAACTTTCAAATTTTGATCTCTTAGATTCTTAATTAATTACCCTTTCATTTCTATGTTATTTATTTGGTAAAAATTTAATACATTGTAATTTGTAATTTGAATTTTGTCTTACCATTTACCTTGCTTGTTTTCTTTGTAGATGCGTGGTGGACTAACTATGGTCGAAGAGTCCCAGAGTTGCAAAAACTTGCCATTAGAGTGCTAAGCCAAAGTTGCAGCGCATCAGGGTGTGAGCGCAATTGGAGTGTCTTTGAGAAGATACACTCCAAAAAGCACAGAAGGTTAGAATTTTCAATTTAGAAATGTTAAAATTTAAACTTAAATTTATAATCTTTGCTTCTTTATAATTTATTACAATTTTGAATTTGAATTTATCATCATTTATCACCCCCTAACTATGGATCTCATACTAATGCAGGTTACTTTCTCAGCGCCTTAATGACATGGTTTATGTAGACTACAATCTAAGGTTGCAGGTGAAACAAATTGAGAAAGTGCCCAATTCAGATGCCATTTCATTGGATGACATTGACACTACCAGCAAATGGACGGTGGAGACGGAGGATCCTGTGATGGACGAGGCACCTGAATGGCTGGAGGAAGAGGAGGAGGATGATGCAGATCCATCGGAGGAGGAGGGGGAAGAGGGGGATGTTGATGTTCCACTTCCAGAGGATGACTATGAGGACATTAAGGAGGAGGTTGATCCTCATTTGCAGCGCCGACCAACTCCAGTGCCACCACCTCCACAGAGTCATACAGTTGGGACTGGGAGGAGACAGCTCACATTCACCTCCCCCTCATCCACAGTATCTACTCGAGCAGTTGGAGGTTCTAGTTCCACCCCAGGCTCATCTGGACCACCTCCATGACCACTTACTGCTTCTAGAGGAAGAGTGGTGCCACTGCCACTGCCCTTGACCCGTAAAAGGGGTAGATTGATTAGAGGATCATACTCAGGGAGTCAATGACTTGATTCCTATTATTTATCATCGTACTATCATATTATGTTGGTGTCCTATGTCTAGACTCTATACACTATCTACATGCCTCATGAGTCATGATGATTCATCTCTTGAGAGAGATTTATTTTGATCATTTGATGTGATTTTCTATCATTCCATCAAGAACACATTTCAGTATTTTCAGTATTTTGATACTTTATACTATATAGTCGAACTCGACATTTGATCATGATCCACCATTTGACATATTATGCATCTTATATATGAGTTGTATTTTAATATTTATGTGGAAATGTGTTTATTTGATGTTGTTGTTGCTTTAGGTGTTAAAAAAATTGAAAAAAAATGTTTATTTTTGTATTTTTTAATGCAAAACGACATTTGCCAATATTTTCCGATATTTTCGCCGTTGCTGCCGATAAGTTTCATTCCGGACCCCCGACGATATATTCGCCACCACGATATATGTTACTTTGACCATAACATTGTCATCAAATGATCAACCTAGTATAGGAGCGTTTAGTATAGGAAATGAAGGGAGCACCTCGGGAACTCCTTGGAAGCGTGCTCCCAAAACTGGGAGTGTTTTGGGAGCAAGCTTCCGAAGAAAGCGAGCTTCGGAAACGAGAACGAGGTGGTGGAGATAGCTCCCAGGGAACATAGATCTAGAACAAACACAAGAGAACAAAAATGAGTTCTCAAAGCAAAAATCCCAACCATGACAAGGTCAACTCATCCCACGCTAGCCACATTAAAAGAAATTGAGAGACTTGAACTGTAGTATGTGCACAGCCACATACTGCATAAAAGCTTAGAATTTATATGACTTGTCGAACACCTGAGTTATAATTTCTATCACTTGTCGAACACCTTAATTACACATTATTCACAAACTAGATTGGACCAAAAGCAATCGAGAATAATCAAGGCAAAAGTAAAATGTATATATTATTTTTTTGCAAATGTATACTTCCTTGTCGAACTCGTGACCCCCCGGGCTCACCCCACTTTAGACCCCCATGAAGACAATGCAGCATCTCCAGGTTCTTCCATTCATATGGAATGACTTGCTAGTTCCTGGAATGGGCTGTAATTGTCATTTTCAATTTTACTTCTAGGACAGTTTATGAGGCAGTATAGCAGTAGAATTTTAAGAAAAAAAGACATGGATACTACAGTATTTCAGCAGACCCACTGAAATGTTAACAAATATAATGGGAAGCAGTAATATTTAATATTTTTGTACGTCCTGCAGACCGGGACCCGGGTATAACTACTATACCACTTTTGACTTCATAAAATATAACCATTTCGTTTTAAATAGCAATAAAGCCTATTCTGTTCCATGGGAATAAATTCAGTTAGGATATCTTCTCTGCTTTGCTTAATCTATTCAGAATCTGCAGTTTCTTTTGAAGTTACTGGCAATCAAGACATTGGAGCCAAAGACGTGCTAATAGCCAGTGCCTGGAAATAGTTTGGGGCATCAATCAACCATATAACTCAAACTACCCCGTTAGCATGTTTACAAGTTGCCTATTAATAAACAACTTGATCTTCCAGAATATATAGACCTAGGAAACCCTTTGATCATGATCCGTATCCAGATGTTACTTGTTGATTCTGAGAGTAATGAAATAGTTACCACTGGAAATCAGAAGCGCCTCAAGCTTGAGGCCACCATTACACCAGAGTAACCATGTATGGGGAAAACAGGAAACGCGGGAAAGACAGGGAATAACTAGACTAAACAGCTACCTATAAAATTTTATTGAAGATCATTTCAAAGATAAAAGACTCTCAACAACAGCACTCAAAAAATGTTAATAGCTTTTCTTTCATTTTCTTCCTTCTTAAGTTTATTCTCTAACAACTCCTTCACTGGGCAAAGACGAATATCAAGCAGACAACGCAGACTTCCAAAAATCATTATGGCAAAAATGACCGTTGGACTACACCACATCCATGTGAAATGGAATGATATAAGCATGGCTGGCAACAAATATATAAACATGGCTGGCAACAAACATATAATGCATCAAGAAATCATAAGAAATTATTTTACTGTTCGGATATTCAATAATTTACATCCTGAACCATACCAAGAATTGTTAAAATCAACATAATATATTCTGCTGTAACAAGATATGAACACAACATGGCTGGCAACAAACATGGCTGGCAATATATAAGCATGGCTGGCAACAAACATATAATGCATCAAGAAAAGTAACAAGATATGAACACAACATGGCTGGAAACAAACATGGCTGGCAATATATAAACATGGCTGGCAACAAACATATAATGCATCAAGAAATCATAAGGGATTATTTTACTGTTCGGATATTCAATTCAATAATTTACATCCTGAATCATATCAAGAATAGTTAAAATCAACATAATATATTCTAGATATGAACACAGTTAAGATACAAATCAGAGTATTTTTTAAGGATTATTATATTATACTTAAATATAATATTCTAAGTGATTACATTGGATGGAAAAAAAACATGTATATAAATAGATAGGCCAAAATTAAATATGAAACATAAAATTTATTATTAGAATGTGTATATTTTGGCAAATATTATAATAAAAAAACATAATTAGAGAACAAAAATACCAAATAACCAATTTTTCTTTTTTAAAAAAGAAGCAAAATTTCACCCCTAATCACCCTGATACAAATCCATTAACTTAACTTATGATACAAATCCATTAACTTATTAAGCGCAAAGTAAAATTACATCAATCATACCTTTTTAGGATTGAGAAGGTACTCGTACAAAGTGTCCTCTCCCCAATTCACGGCCTTGTTTTTATTGGCAGCAGAGTATGAATAACCCGCAGTGGTGCCGGATTGTCTCCCAAATAGCCCATTGAGATTTGGCCCTATGACAAACCCCATGGGAGTCAACACACAAACATATCTCCATATCCGAACTTGTAAGAAACGAAAACGAAAGCAGAGAGCGAATTACCCCATAAAGTTAAGGCAAACCCTAAAGTAATCTATATGGTCAAGAACAAACCCTGACGCGGATAAGCGATCGACACAAAGGTCAAGAACAAACCCTGACGCGGATAAGCGATCGACACACAGGTCAAGAACAAACCCTGACGCGGATAAGCGATCGACACACAGGTCAAGAACAAACCCTGACGCGGATAAGCGATCAACACACAGTTCAGGCAAATATATGAATCAATGGACATATCACACGGAACAACAATTGAAACTTGTCATCTGTGGTCTTAGCCTCAACAATAGCACTGAGAGGGAATTCACCCGCAAAAGTGACCCTAATCTGATCTGTAGGATCAAGTACAAACCCTAATAATAATGGCCGATCAACAGGGCGAATTTATGAAACGATGCAAATATCGCAAACGTCGGCACTGTTGAGCTTGGCTTACACAAAACATGGGTATTATGCATAGAAATAGACCTGACCTATATATTAATCTGTACACACATACATGGGCAGAAGTGTCCGAGAAATGTACAGGAGGGATCGGCATACACACATACATACCTTGTTTGTGTCCGGCGCCCTTATCGACTGTGTGACACTGTGCACATTTGGTCTTGAAGATCTTCTCACCGGCCTTTGCGTCTCCAGGGGGGGCCTCTGAAAATGTCGCCATGGATGGAAGCTGTGATCGATGAATGAAAGGGGATCGATTGACAGACGCGTAAGTAGGAATGCGAAAACGCCCTGCCCTCTTTGTATATATATACATGGACCTATGCCTCCCCTTGTGTTTCTCTATACTTAACCCAAATGACTAATATGGTTTATAGGGTCCGAGTCAAAGACAAATTCTAGAAGGAAGAAAAAAGGTTTGGGGCTCACCATTGCATGGTATGAGTTGGCATACAACATGGAATTAGTTGTGGCTAGTTAGGTATCTCACGTGCAACAATAATATACTAGAATTTGTCGCAATTGATAACAAAAATTCCAAAATATATAATGGAGGTTGTGTTGTTTATGGTGATATAGGATCATACTCCCTATGTCAACTCTACCTTCCTAGCTTTGATTCCTAAAAAGGATAAGCCGGTCTCTTTTATGGATTTTAGACCTATATTTCTGTGTAATTTGATCTACAAGCTAATATCCAAGATTATTGCTGTCAGATTAAAGCCCTTCCTGGACACACATATATCTAGAGAGCAGTTTGGGTTCCTAAAAAACCGCCAAATTGTCGAGCCTATAGGCATTACTCAAGAGACCCTTCACTCTGTAAAAACCAAAAATACTTGCGCTCTCATCCTCAAATTGGACCTGGTGAAAGCCTTTGACAAAGTAAATTGGTCTTATATTAGGCTCATACTAATACAAATTGGGGTACCTCTCCTGGGAGTCAATTGGATAATGGGTTGTCCTTCTTCAGCAAATTTTGTTGTGCTGATTAATGGAACCCCATCCAAATTTTTATGTGCATCCAAAGGTATCAGACAAGGTTGTCCCTTATCCCCCTTGCTTTTCATTCTTGTAATCGAAGGGCTCAGTCTTTTGATTAATGATGCTAGGGTGAATGGACTCATCAGAGGTATCAAAATCTCATCTTCCCTGGCTCTTACCCACCTCCTCTTTGTGGATGATGTTATTCTGCTTGGATTTGGCACCTTGCTAGAATGGATGGCTTTAGATGTTATTCTTAGTACTTTCTGCAAAGCCTCTGGGATGTGTATCAGCATGGACAAATCTGTCTTCCTCTTCAATAATGTTGAAAATGATACCCTTCTTAATATTTCTGGGTTTATGCCCTATAAGATGGACCCTTTATCCACTGGATGCAAGTACCTTGGGTATTATCTCAAACCTTCGGTTTTAGGATCAATGATTGGCATTGCCTGATTTAGAAATATGAAAAAAGAATTGTCCATTGGTCTCATAAGTATCTCTCACTTAGTGGTCGTTTGGTCCTTGTCCAAGTTGTTTTGTCCAACCTTTCGGTATACTAGTTAGGCCTAGCCCCAATTCCTATCTCTGTTCTAAATAAGCTTAGAAGTCTTACCTTTGCTTTCTTATGGGGCTCTACGGGGGACAAACGCAAGTATCATTTGATGAGTTGGGAGCACCTATCCTGGCCAAAGGATTTAGGTGGTTGGGGCATCAAAAATCTCTATTGGTTTAGTATTGCTTTGAGGGCCGAGAATTTTTGGATGGTCTTTCAAAATCATGGTCTTTGGCATCAGGTCCTTATCAGCAAGTATCTGAAGAATCAGTCTGTCGTGGCATGGCTCAGGGAAAAAAAAATTGTTCGGAATGCTTCTATTGTCTGGAAAGGATTCTTACACACTCGTCCTTGGCTAGGGAAGTGTCTTGCTTGGTAGGTGGGTAATGGGCAAGATATACTTCTGGGTATTGATTCGATTATTAGCACTTCGTCTATGTTCGGGCTGCCTTCAGACCTTAGAGATTACCTTGAGGACTTGGGTATCTCTACTCTATCTTAGGCACACAATATACTGCTGGGTTTGCACCACTATTGGTACATTGCAGAGGATTTAAATATTGTTGGGGAATGGAAATTTGTGTGGGAAAACTATACGAGCAGTTTGGAACTTTCTAGGATCAAACTCAGCTCTCACCCTGATTATTTGGTCTGGGACTATAACAAATTTGATGGCTCCATTATAGCTGAGTTGGTTTATGACTATATTGTACACTCTTCTTCTCCCCCGCTTGGCAGCTCATTATTTGCCTTGATTTGGTCCGACATTCTCCCAACAAAAATCAGTTGTTTCGTCTGGCTGGCTTTGGCAAATAAAATCCTTACATGGGACAATCTTCAGAAGAGGGGATGGATAGGACCTGGCTGTTGTGCTCTTTGTGGCAATGGTGAAGACAGTGTGCAGCATTTATTTTTTTCTTGTGCTATGTGGAAGAATGCTATTTTTATTATGAGTGAACAATATCACTTTCTTCCTCCTCAGCTTTGCGATGGTCTCAGTACGTTTCTGGGTAAATGGACAACAAGTTTCTCCAAATATTCGGTTTGCTGCTATCTTCCTTTTTTGCTATTTGGGTTGTCTGGAAAGGAAGGAACTGAGCTATCTTTGATGGAAAAAAGCCCTCTATTTTGAGCCTGATCCAGCAGATTGTTTATTATGCTCAAATTTATAAGCCATATGATATTAAGGTTAAAAAACCAAGGGTCGTTGGTTCTCGTCCTGCTCTCATCTTTCCCAATGGTTTTTTTGATGGGGCAGCTGCCAATAACTCTGAAGGAGTCGGTTTCTGTTTATACCTGAATGATTCCCATTCATTTGAGTTTGCTCTGGGGGTGGGTTCTTGTACTAATACCAAAGCAGAACTGATAGCGCTTTGGGCTCTGTTGCACATCACTCAGTTGATGGGGATTCCACTATTGAACATTTTTGGGGACTCTGCTGTCATCATCAGCTGGGCAAAGGGAGATGTTGCTCTGAATTTTCCTACTCTCAGTCATTGGTGTATGGACACAAGAAGACTAATCTCTTGTTTCCATCACCTTTCATTTTGCCATATCTTCCATGAACACAACCAGCAAGTAGACAGTCTATCAAAATCTGCCTTGACTTTGGCTCCAGGATGTGGAAAATACTCTGAATTTATTGATGGCCTTTTGGCCTCTCATGACTCATTTCAGCTCTTTTGAGCTTGGTGCAGGAGCTTAACCTTCTTTATTTTTTGTATGCACCTTTTGTCGATTATGGAGCGGGCATAGTAGATTTGTGGGGGTGGTGGTGCCACGAATGTGGGCATTTGCCCCACATACTGTTGTGCTAGCCAAGCCATATCTTGAGCCTGTTGCGGTGGCGCAGGTTGTGCATAGGAAGTTGTCGCTCCGGACTGCGACATCATTCTAGCATAGTCCGGAGCTTGGTTTTGGTAAGCAACATTAGCAGTGTTGCTTGGTTGTGGTGCACCGGCAGATGGTGTCGGTCGAGGCAGTGGTTGTTGAGATACTGACCCTATAATGCCATCCGTTGCGTGGGATGCCCCTGGTGCGTCGCGGTAAGAGGTACTTGGACGGGGGGCGTCTGGGATGATGGTATACAAGTATCTGACTGGGCATAGATGAGGTCAAATTGTTGGGCCTTCAGTATGGCCTCTTCTTCAGATTGGGGACGTTCAAATGCGACGTCCTTTGCGATGGGCGAGAGCAAAGTCTTGAGGAACCAATCCAAGAAGATCCTATCATCAAGTTGGATTTTGCACAGGCTACGGCGCCGCCGCCACTCATGGATATGATCAGTGATGTGAGTGGTGGTGTTTTGGCGACAGGATAGCAGGATCTCCACCCCCTCGTCATATCTGACAGGGAGCTAGAAATACTACAGGAACATGAAGGCTAGGGAGTTGAAGTCAGGGTACTTGGCTTGTGGCAACTCGATGTACCATTTGGCCACGGTACCTGTAAGGGTGCGTTGGAACAGCCTCAGTCTGATGGAGTCTTCTACGATGCTATTGGATGAGCACCATAGATGGAATGTCATTATATGATTTTGGGGACATTCCCCGACTTTATCTTCGAACTTTGGGATGTCCGATGACAGCTTAGTTGGCATGGGTGGCCAAAAATCTTGGTGATGGATGGGGTCATTCGTCAATCTGGCCAAGTCAGGCAAATTCAAATGAGCCATGAATGGCAGATTTGACCCCAAGTTGATGTGGGATGGGGCTGCAATGGGAGTGGGGTTTGCAGGTGCATAATGCATCTGCATGGCTGGGAGTGCTTGTGGTGGCACTGTGGCGGATGGGCCAATGCCCCCAAGTGTCGTGGGTGGGACGGTATGGGTAGCGGGGGCATTGCCCCCATGTATGATAGTAGGGGCAATGTGAGTGGACGATGCACTACCCCCCTGTGTGGAAGGGGGGACAATGTGTGAGGAGGGGCCATTGCTCCCATGTGTTATTACTAGGCCAGCTTGGCTGGTCACTATGGGTGGTGGCAACTGGATAATGACAGTCTCCATGACTATGCTTGGACCGCTTGCCATGTTGTGGGTGACTGGTTGTGATGTGGACATGGGTCCACTTGCTAAGGTTAGACTGGAAAATGGATCTGGGTTTGCAGTAGCCATGGGGCTAGATGGTGTGGTGTGGAGGTCTGGTTCAGACTGATATGGGTCTGAATCAGAATCAGAGGCTGTGTGGCCCTCTGATGGTGTGGGAGATTGCTAAGAACAGCTACGACGGTACCGACTGAGTGTTCCAAATGGTGGTGGTTCGCCTCTTACGCGTGAGGAAGATCGTGGAGGATCAATTTTGTTCGCTTGTGTGTATGAAACTAGTGGATATGAAATTTGGACCCCAGTTTCAAAGGCTTCATATTGGCTAAAGGTGGTCTCCGGCCACCAAGACTACCAGAAGACAGTGCTTGGCTTGTTCCTCACAGGTAACTCTACTCAATCGAAAGGGGTCGTTGCCCGTTTCGCTTGGCAATTCCTCTCAGCGGCCAGCTACTTTGGGGTTCCTATGGTACTCCTTACAATGAGTTTCTGGGCAAAGCCCAAGTACTTCCCACAGTTGTAGCAGTCAAGGACTTATGTCCTCAAACACTGCAGAGTTGATTGAACTTAGTGTAAATTTGGTAACTTTTAAGGCTCACTCAGCGTCATAAATTGAGTTGGGTTAATTATGTGGTATGGTGTTTTGGTTTGCTTGCTTGTTCTGGTATTTGGTTTGCAATATGGTTTATGAATTCATGGTAGAGCTCACAGCATGGTTTTGTATGCAAACATGAACAGAAATTTGTAAGCAAATGTAGTGATTAACCCTGAATTGTTGGCCTAACTAAATATCTACCTCTCAGTGGTATTCTTCTTCAACCAAGAGAAGGTGTTGGGCTCTCAACACAATGGGACTAAGCCCATCCGTAGATCCTCAGGTCACCTCCCAAGTGCTAGGTTGGTCAAGCAGGGAGGACGCTTAGTGGCGTGAGAAGCCCTCCTTCTCTACCCCCCGTACCTTCCAGGTCACCTGATTTTAGTGGTTTGGGAAAAATGCCAAGGAGTGCCTAGATCTATACGAGCTGTCCCTTCATCGTATCCCATAATACCCCGGAGGGTGATGACTGGGTAGAGGAGGAAGGGGGCAACAAGATTGTTAATTTTATGTTACTTTTAGTTAGGATAATTCGTTTTATTGAACCTTAGTGATTGATTTAGCATATACACATTTGTTCATTGATTTATTTGCAAAAAATGAAAACCGGAATTAAAAGAGACCTGTGATGGTGTACAGAGGTGGCTGGGCCGCACTAACAGTCCTATAAAACTAAAAATTACTACTAATTAAACTGAAAAACAACTTCTGTGTGACAGGGCGCACATTTCTGACCAAATCCCGTGAGGGGGCCGCGAGATTTTTCCAAAAATGAGCACAGGGGTCGTGAGATTTTTCTAGAAATGAGCGAAGGGGTCACACAAAATGCCAAAACAGCCGCAACTTGAGCTCCTGGGCTGAAGTCGTGCCTGTTTGAGGATTAAGTGCGCCCTGGGTGCGCCTATCTGCCAATTAAGTGTGCCTTCCCTCACCTTTTCCCCTGATAAGAGAGACCTGCTCCGGAAAGGGGTGTTTTTGGTGCTGCAGGGTCAGATCTTGCCGACAGTAACTGGTAGTGGGTCAGTCTGACTCGGCTCGGCCTAGCAGAAGCTTCGGCACTGACAGAAAACAGGAAATAAAGCAAATTTAAACAGATTTAACAGAACATTTTTGAAAACTAGGGTAAAAACTGAAAAACTTGAAAAACTTGAAATTTTTTGCCCAGGGATCCTGTGGGATCGACCCAGGGGAGTCGCCAAAGCTGTAGTGAGAATTTCTCCTCACTACAAGGGCAGAAATGGCTCCCTTGTGCCTATAGGGCACAAGGGTAGGTTTCTACCCTTGGAAAGTAGTAAAAAACAGAATGTAAAAATAACATAAATAGAGTTGCGAATTGAAACTAAGCTGAGCTACACTAGAACAAGTAAATGGTAGCTATTGCAAACTAGATATAAGAGTAGAAAATAAAAGAAAAGAGATGAAGCATTGTTGAACCCCTCTGCAAACAGTGGGTTAGGGTTCCACCTCCAAAACCTGCAAATTGAACCTATACTACCATGGAGAAAGCTTGCAAACAATTGTTAATGAAAAACCTGCAAATGACAATATGAGTTAGAAAACAAAATAAGAAAATGAACATAAACATAAATGAGATTATACCTCACTTAGGTGGAAATGGGCCACCATGCCCTAGCTCATGGGAGCACCTCTCTCTTGGTTGGGAAGCAATGGCTTGGAGAAATGGAGATGAAGGAGAGGGAGAGTGGGTGGTTTGAGAGCAAGAGGTCTTAAAGCATCCATGGGCAGCATAATAATATGCAAATGAGGAGTCTTTTGAGAATGACCCCC
>LPNX010180250.1:1414967-1455812 GCA_001517045.1 Pseudotsuga menziesii | reverse complement strand
TCAAATGGAAGGTCATGGAAGGTCTTATGGAGTGAAATGAGTGTTGTGAGATGGTGTCCTTGGGTGGTGTAGGCCATAGAGAGCTGTGTGGGGGATTTTTGGGTTAACACCCCCCCCTAGGGTCAAACTGGGGTGTTACATTCCCCTCCCCTTCAACAGCACTGTTCTCAGTTCTCATCAAAACTGAACAAAATGCTACAGTGGCACTACATCAGTGCTCTGCCAAATTGAACAAAAATGGATGCGCCAATCGCATGGCATCCTCTGGCTCCCATGTAGCCGTATCAAGACTATGGTGCTTCCTCTGCACCTTTACCCCTCCATTGGCACGATCTAGAACTCCTTCTTGGTTCCACTTCGTGGTTGTCTCACATATGAACTCCTCCAAGTCCTTGATTGCATGCATCAGTACACACCACAGGATCTTTTTCTGGGTCTTGGAGAATCCTTCTCCTCATCTTGGAACATTTCCAATGTCTTTGGCAACTAGCAATACCTATCCTCAAGCCCCAAGCAATGAGTCAATCCTCATGTCAGTATTCACAAGATTTTCCAAAATCATAGATGAATCACATACACATGTATATCGACATAAAATCAACAAGTAATTCAAATACTTATCTACATAAGTATCTTCTTTTGGTTCCACAGGTATCTGACTTGGCTTTATACAACCATGGCACTCACAACCCTGCCCCACCCCACACCTGGGTGTGCATTAAAAGGTAGCCAAAATTCTGCAAGCCTCAGATCACCTGAAAATACCTCTCAACTGAGCGCTGATATCCTTGCTCTAGAGCCTAACACCTCTTCGGGTGCTCAATGGCAGCTCTGCTTAAGATCCTACTCCTTCTCTAGGTGAATGTCAAGCTCAGGCGCTTCCTTTTCGAACACCACAATGAATTTAATTCGCATGTCAGATTCATTCCTATAGGATGCAATCTATAACAATATTTTCAAAACCATGGCTGCATCATATGCTCATGTATATTTACAGAAAATCAACAAGAAAAAAGGTTTGAGAAGTAAACCAAATACTTATCTGTATAGCATCTCTCAACCGAGATCTGGTCAGCCCCGCTTCAGAGCCTAACACCTCCTTGGGTGCTCAATGGCAACTCTAGCTTAAGGGCCTAGCACCTCTTCCCGTGGTTACCAAGCTCAGGCGCTTCCTTTACATGCACCATAACAGATTAATTCACATGTTAAATTCATTTTCACAGGATTCATTTCTTAACAAGATTTTTCAAAATCTTAGCTTAATCATTATTTACATGTGTAATTACAGAAATCAAGCAAGATTTACTAAGTAATCCAATACTTATCTATGTAGCATCTCTCAACTGAGATCTGGTAGCCCCACTCTAGAGCCTAACACCTCCTTGGGTGTTCAATGGCAGCTCCGACTTAAGGGCCTAGAACCTCCTCCAAGTGCTCACCAATGCTAAGGCGCTTCCTTTCCAGACACCATAATACCTAGGGGTTATTCTCTTCACGGATCCCCCACTCTCGTGACAATCCCCTTACGACATGAATGGGTGTGGAAAGAAGTCTAACCAGATGTCTTACACCCTGGGCGTCCCTAGTGATGCATACATGTGCTTAGCTGGAAGGGGGAAGAAGCTATGTACCCAAGTACATCCTTCTAGAGGAGCCATGTACCCCAAGTACATATTTTCATCGTCTCACCTTCGTTACATATAGGCATGTAGTTCACATCATATGTCATCATAAAATTTCAATCATAGGTTCTCAAACCTATTCCAAACACATCCCTCCGAGAAGCTATGTACCCAAGTACATCCTTCCGAGGAGCCATGTACACCTAGTACATATTTTCATCATCTCACCTGCATTACATACAAGCATGCAGTTCACATGAGATGTCATCATAAAAATTTCAATCATACATTTTCAAACCTATTCCAAATACATCCCTCCAAGAAGCTATGTACCCAAGTACATCCTTCTGAGGAGCCATGTACCCCAAGTGCATCCTTCCGAGGAGTTATGTATCCCAAACACATCATTTCGAGAAGTTATGTACTCAAAGGGCGTACTTTCATCATATCACCTACGTTACATATAAGTATGCAGTTCACATGAGATGTCATCATAAAAATTTTAATCATAGATTTTCAAATCTATTTCATGCATACATGATTTCCCAAATATCAAATGATCAATAACATTGATAGTCAAATAAAAATCTGAGTTCACAATTCTGCTTCCTGCAGAAAATTAGATTTTTGCAACCATGAGGCCATCCTCATATTGTTTGGATTTTGCAAGTGGGAGCATGTATCCCCTACTTACACATGCTGTCCCAAAACCTGGACATCCACATACACACATGTCATCTTGACACCATTTTAAATCAACCAAACAGTCAATAGCAATCAACAAGAAAGTTTGAAATTTGAAATTTAAAGGTCTACCTCACTCACAGGTTAGATTTCAGTCATGAGATCCCTCTCATAGCACATGGAAGCTTCCTGCCCCAGGTTTCATTGGGCACAACCATATTGCTATGTTTAGGTCATTCTACATGTAGTCTCCAGGAAGTACTGATATCATTGTACACACCCACGAGGGTCATCTCCTCATGGAACTACAAGTTCACATGCATGCCTCCTCAGCCTATACATAGGCTCCACTTTACCTGCAGAATACCCTTCAGTGAACTTCCTGCAATACCTTGCAAGTCCCACAAAAAATCCTACATCTATCATCTTTATTGGAACATGCCAACTCATAATGGCCTCAATCTTTTTAGGGTCCACAGATATTCCTTCATCTAAGACACCGTGACCCAAATAATGAATCCTATCTTTATAGAAGTCACATTTTCTCAAGCTTGCATACAACTTATGCTTCCTGAGCAATTTCAAAGTCGGCCTCAAATGTTCCACATGTTCTTCCTTGTTCTTAGAATAAATAAGAATGGCATCAAGGAGAACAAGAACAAGCCTCTCTAGAAACTTATTGGAAACATTATTCATGAGGCACATGGATGCAGCTGGTGCATTTGTGAAACCAAATGGTACCACTACAAACTCATAAGATCCATACCTTGTTCTGAAGATTGTCTTATGAACATATTCATCCTTGATTCTTACCTGATGGTAACCAAACCCTAAGTCAATCCTGGAAGTACCTTTGATCCTCTCATTTGATCAAAGAGGTCATTAATCCTATGAAAGTGATACATGTTATTCACAGTGAATTTGTTCAACTGTCTGTAACCAATACACAACCAAAGTGTATCATCTATATTTTTCTCACACAGAGTTTGTGCTCCCCAAGGAGACACACTCGATATCTTATACTTTCTTTCCAATAGCTCATGCAACTGCATCTTTGGCTCTAGCACTTCTGGTGTGCTCATCCTGTAAGGTGTCTTGGACACTGGTGCTGCTCATGGCACTAGTTCAAAGGTAAAATCAATGTCCCTCTTTGGAGGAATCCCTAAAACTTCATCAGTAAAAACATCCCAGAATTCCTGCAACACATGAAAGTCCTTCAACCTAGGGGTTTCATTATCTGTTGCCTTCAAAACATGAGTTGCATGTACTCTGCAACTTTTTCCACATAACTTCTTCAGTTGCATTGCTGAAATCTGCCTATTGGAGATCACTTTTGGAATGCTTTTCATGACCTTTAGGTTGCCTTCTTCATCCAAGCACTCAAAAGTATTGCTGTAACAATCAATCTTTGCTTTATGTGCTTCCAACCAATCCATTCCAATGAGTATATCATGGGACCCAGGTGGCAGCACATTCATATTTTCAAAAATTGATTAACCCATCCATGACCAATGGACATTTTCTTACCACCTCATTGACCTTCTTCTTGGTTCCAATGGCTAGTTGTACTAACCATGATCTTCATTTCTTTGACTTCTTCAAAGTGCACATCTCAACAAGTCCAGGGGTGATATAGCTGTGAGTGGATCCAGGGTCAATAAAAATAGAAACAGTCTGCTCAACAATCTCACCCTCAACTTCCACCACATTTGATTGATGATCTGATTGGTAGTCTTCTAACACTACATGAATTTTAGGAATGGTCCCTGCTTCTTGACCCATGGCTTCACCTTCTTGGGTACTGATATTCTTTGACCTTCTTGGTCAGACCAAGACCAACCTTCCAATCTGCACTATGACTTTGCAAAAATGTGTTCGGGAACACCATTGTTAGTTGCATAACATTCTCTGCAATTTAAAATTTACTTTCCTGCATTTGGAAAAAATTATATGTTGACAGCTTGTCAAAACATATACTTTTCTTCACAACAACGATTGTCTCATGGGAATGACGAGGATCAAGGGGGAAATCCGGTGCATGATTTCACTGCCATTTTTCATCTTTTCGGCACCTGTAATTCCCACTAAAAAACTGCTGAAATTATCTATTTTGGCGAACTCAATTTTTCCACTCAATCGGCGAAACTCAGGTTTTCCTTATGATGTGTCGACAAAACTCGTCAAGTTTTCCCGACATGTATCGAAAAAACTCACCCTTTTCATCCAATCAGAAAACTCCGATTTGGCTCTCGACGTGTCGGCAAAACTCCGATTTTTCTCTCGACACACCGACAAAACTCGTCCTTTTCTTTCGATCGGAAAAACTTGCCAAACTTTTTGACGTGTCGACAAAACTTATCGAGTTCACCCGACATGTATCGACAAAACTCATATTTTCTTGCCGACAGTGGAAATTTCAACACTTAAAAAATTTGTGGAAAATTTTCTTCTTTCTTTCTTTATCGACGAAAAATCATCTTTTTTCACTCGAGACGCATCAGCGAAATTTAATATTTTCCCCAGACACACATCGACGGAACTCACCTTTTCGCTCGACATGCATCGGCGAAACTCACTGAGTTCATCCGACATGCATTGACAAAACTCCCCAAGTTTTTCCAACATGTCCATACTTTTTCTATATTTTCTCTATCATCAGTGAAACTTGCCAAGTCCTTCCGATGTGTGTTGGTGAAACCCAACCAACACAACCGACGTATCGGCAAAAACTCATATTTTTTTGATGACAGGGAGATTCCAACACTTAGAGAATTTTTGAAAATTTTATTTCTTCCTTCCTCGACAAACTTACCAAACTGTTCCAATGGTGATCTCGACAACACTTACCGAGTTGTATCGGTGAAGCTCGTCGAGTTCACTCGATATACATCGCCACAACTCAACCGACGTGTATCAGAAAAACTTGGAAAACTCAGCCATCACTGCAACTTCGAGCACTTAGAAAAAATTTCAAAAAAAAATTCATTTCTTCCTCTTTCTCGTCTGCTCATCTTAGCCTTTCATGCCGACACGGTCGCTGCAAGCTTGTCAGCTCAACTTGGCTAACTCAACTGACATGTGTCGGCTCGACACAATCATACTTAGAAAAATTTCAAAAAAATTTCTGCCTTTCTTCCGACATCGGTGAAGCTCGTCCTTTCACGTTGACACGTATCACCGCAATTCGGACAGTTCAACCGACATGTTATCAGCACAACTCGGTCACTCCTGCCGACATGCAAATTTTTCAAACACTTTAGAAAAAAATTGGAAGTTTTTCTCTAACATCATATGAACTCAGCTTTTCACGTTGACACCATCAGTGCAACTCAGCCAGTTCAACTGACATGTATCGGCGGAACTTAGCAAACAGAGCGGACATAGAAAATTTCCAACACTTAGATAAATTTTTGGAAATTTCTCTGTCTATTGCTTTTCTTGTTGACCACAGAGGGTGATTCTTCCTCTGCCAATTGTTCATCTTGGCCCATTGAGGCCCAATGTTGCAACCAGTGCTCTAAGACCACACTGTCACGTCCCCTCACCTCATCCTGACGATGGAGAGGACGCGACCTACACTACTGCTACTATCAAATGGGAAATCTAGCCCCATAACATAAAAATAAAATGCATTGAAATAAATACATACACATGCAAATGCATAATTCATTAAACAACGAAAGCAAATACATTCATTCACATTCCAGCATTCAACATGTTCATGATATTTTGTAAAACAAATACATTTGCAGAGTTAAATACAAGAAATGCTTATCTTGAGAAGAAGCTTCCTTGCAACTAGCTATGTCGTTGCAACGTTCCACCTAACCATAGGCTAGTGTGCTCATCAATCTCTCGGCATCACTACCACCCCTAAGCTGGCCATGATTTTGACAAGGAACTAGGGAACAATAGGCTTACACACAGCAAGACCATACACCCATAGTCAATCCAACACACAGTTGGGTTTCACAGACTGTCCAACCAAGCCAATAACATAGGGGTTCCTTGGGCTTACTCAGCCAAGCCAAACTTTACATAAAACACATAGACAACCAATTAACATACGGGTTCCTTGGACTTACTCAACCAAGCCAACTTTCTAATCAGAACACAATCAACCATCTAACAGATGGGTTCCTTGGACTTACTTGGCAAAGCCAACACAAGGATGCACTCCTCGGCCAAATACAAGATTTGGGTATGGACAAAAACGTCTTAGAAACCAAAACGAAAAAATGGAAACAAGGGGAAAACAACCCTCTAATAGTAATTCGATTTCAAAGACGTCTATGGACATTCCAGGAGCAAAACAACCTCCCTAAACCCACAGATCATGGTTCTCTTTTGGCCATTTTCTCAACAATACAAAAATGGATTCTGGGCATGGAGAAGTGAAGAAAACAACAGAAATCGTGAGGGGAAAACGCCTAGTAAGCTCAGCTGCATGAGGGAAGGAAAAACATCCTCTTAAACCCACAAAATTGTGGTTCTCCTCTGCCCACTCACTGAACAATACCAAAAACAAATTTTCCCAGGCATAGAACGAGGAATCAACAGACAAACGTACAGGAGAGAGCCCATCCACTAAGCATTTCCCAAAACAACTTCCCAGCCATTGGAAAAAAGAAGGAAATTGTTGCTCCTGTGAGGAAAATGCCCAGGAGCTCCCAAAAAAACGCGCGAGGAAGAGGACATGAATGCATAATGGGTTGGGTAGACATTTTGTGGGTGTTTACTTACCCCATAAGCCAAACATGTTTTTCCCAAAATGGACGGTCTTCCCAATTTGAATTTAACCTCCATACCTTCCCCATCCCAAGGAAATAACTTCCTCAACCAATTTCTGGCAGAAATAAATGATTGGCACAAAAAGACAAAATGGGTAGTTGACAACTTTATGGGTTTTCCCTTTGACATTGGTTTTTCCCCATTGGCTCAAGGGTTTGAATATTTTCCCTCCCTATTTCTTGTGAAATCATGCCCCCATCTCTTTAATGTTGTGGCGCATAGCTGGTTGTGGTATTTTTATTAATTTGCATTTTTTCATGATGTCTCAAAACATATTGTTCTTGGCTAGCACATAAACCATCGGTATCGATTTTAATCGTCGATACATAAGATACTAAATTGATGGTGGGGCCTTTGCCTTGAGATCCACACCATGATCAAATAAAAATATTTACATCATGTGCAATTCAATACCACGAGGTCGAAACCAGGGCACACATTCCCCTCCCCCTTGGGGTCAAAACCGGGGTGTTACAGTAATTTGAATTTCTATTAGAAGCATAGAGTTTTTCTCTTCAAAATCCTTTCTTGTTAACCAATCTCCCACTACCTTTTTGAGTTGCTTCAGCTTGAAAACTAATTCATCCATTACATTCATATAATCTTGACTTGAAATAGAAATCCATAAATCTCTTATCATTTGATAAAAGACCTCGTCTTCTAACCAAGATTGGTTGAATTTGAAAGGGTAATTTGAATCCATCTTCTCATCTTCGAATTGAAGGACGGTAGGAAAGTGATAAAAAATATTATTATGGATGACTCATGATCTGTATCTAGAGAATTTTTCCACAAAATATTTAGATATAAAAAACGATCTATCCTTTTCCCCACACCCTCACAACCCAATCTTTTGTTATACCAAGTAGGAGATAACTTCGTAGGCATAATGTCCACTACATTATTTCTTCTAAAAATATCTTGAAAGTATCCAACCAATGGATCTAAAGAAGAGACTATAGCCCAGTTATCATGAGAATGAAGAGTAAAATTTGAATAGCTAGCTATACTAAGTTTTCCAGGTTTAGGAGACCACTAATTTCTATCTTATCCCAAAAATCCCAATGATCTTTATAAGGAGCATAGATATTCATATTGTTTATAATGTGATCCACCCCGTGTAATTTTCCTTCAAGCAAAATTCTTATAGAGGTCTTGTAGGGTTTGAGATTACAAACCCTAGGATTCCATACAACCACCAGTCCTCCCGACATTCCATCCGCATCAACTGTACAAACTTCCCAATCTTTCAATATCCTAAGAAAATATTCACATGCTTTAATTGTCATTGTTTCTTTGTGTTTGTGTGTGTTTATAAAATATTTTTCTATTTAATTAAAGTGCTTTCATACATGGCACTCGAAAATACATAAGCGAAGTGAAAGTTTGTGCGGAAAATGGTGGAATGAGGTCTTTACACCATCCATTGAATTGAAAAGTGACATCATGAAGGGATCCCATTTCAAACAAGTGAAAATAATGGCGGAGGAGTGTTATTCCCAATTGTGAGGCTTGAAGGATCAAGTCTCATGATTGTTGTTTTATCTTTGACAAACATATTTTATTTTTCAACATAGAGTTTATTTTAATAATTTTTCTTATGTGCAACAAATGGGCGAAGAATGAGGAAGCGTTGGTGATGGCAGAGGAATTGGAGGAAACCTAGGTGGAATAGGAGGACCATCTGGCATGGAAGGGACACAACCTTTTTCCTATCAATTTATCCACTAAAAATTAATGGATTAATGTTGAATTTAGTAACTTCAAAGGACATTCTAAATGCATTTTACGGATGTAACCCAAGGGAGATGTTATTATTCCTCTGGCGGGGTGTTACTATTGTATTTGGTCATAATAGAGTCATGAAGTCAAGCCTCCATTGTAAGTTGGGTCATTAGTACCCTAATGAATAATATAATATACTATTCAAGTCTTCCTAGGTGAAGTCGACCCAGACAGTTTAGTGGGCTGACTTGATTAGGGTAAAATTCAGCTGGCTCATTGTGTATAAATAAAAGAGTTGTGGTTCTTATTTGGAAACACATACNGAGAGAGAGAGAGAGAGAGAGAGAGAGAGAGAGAGAGAGAGAGAGAGAGAGAGAGAGAGAACAAAAAAGGAGGAGGATAATTATTTTGGGGTTATATCTTAGACATCTTATACAAAGGAAGTTTTGTTGGGTTTTCTTCCCCTTGAGGGTTTCCTAGGATAAATACTGTGTCTATCTTGTGATTGTGTTTCTATTAGTGGTTCTGGATATGCTAATGCTATGATTTTGAATTGAACACTAATGATATCTAGTATAGCATATGAATTCTTAACATGGTATAAGAGATAACCTGATTAGGACATCTTTCACAAGGTGAAACTCCCTCTCCCTCGTCTTCGGAAGAAATTAGGGTTTCTGCAATTTTTGGAATCTGGAAGATCTGCTTGCATAGAAAGTTGTGCCTCCATGGAGCACATATATTGAGCCCTAAATCGGTATTTTTGGGTGGTTGAATCTTCAGGAAATCCAAACCCTAGTTTGGCAGTGAACCAAAAAACTGCAGTGAAACATAACCATAAATTCTGCAGTGCTGCAACCTCGCAAGTAGGATTTAAAGGCTGAAGATTTGGGATCTCCAGAAAGCAATTGGATCAACCAAATTGACTCCCTCAAGAGCATATACTAGTAAGGTTAGCTTTTGATTTTGATAATTTTCAATTTTTAGTGACCTACTGGATATGATGGCCCCAAGCACTAAGCTTGAGGACAAATTGGAAGGCCTAGAAAACTTTCTAGCATGGAAGTACAGAATTGGTATCATTCTCATAGAGAATGGTCTTGAGAATTACATCAAGAATGAAATTGCAAAACCAACAGAAGTTGAAGCTAAGGAGAAGCATGAACAAGACCTAGTCAAGGCAATGGGGACCATTGCTGACTCTATTAAGGATCACTGGATCCCACAAGTGTCATCCAAGAAGACACCAAAGAAGATGAATGATTCTCTTTCCCGAATGTATGAAGGAAGTAACATCAACAGAAAGATGAATCTAAGAGCTCAACCGAAGGGCACCAAGATGAGCAAAGGAGAATCAATTCAATTTTGCTTCACAAGGGTCTCCAAGTTCAGAGAACAACTAAGTGCTATTGGAGACACCCTTGATGAGGATGAACTAGTTATGACTGCTCTCAATGGTCTCACTAGACCTTGGGACTCGTTCATACAAAATCAGTGTGCCAGAAAAGAGAGTATGAAGTTTGACATAGTATGGGAAGACTGCATTCAAGAATAAGCTAGAGTAGCCAACAGATAAGCTCTACTCAGAGAAGATGATCATGCTCTAACCACCGATACTAAAGAAAGCAAACAATCAAACTTCAAGAAGAGTAATTAGAAACCTTCCAAGAATAAGTTTCAAAAGAAAAAGAAGGATTACTCAAATTATCAATGCTACAACTGTCATAAGATAGGACACCTAGCCAAAGAGTGTCCCTCACGAAAGAAGAAGAAGAACAACAAGAGACATCATGCTCATCTAGCTGAAGATGAGGATGAAGAAGAAAGACCTCGAAATAGACTAACAAAAGAAGAAGATGTAGATGAATATGTACTATTATCTGCACTCTTTGGGTCTGTAACACCTGGAGAAGACACATGGCTTACTGATAGTGGTGCCTCGAAGCATATGACAGGGAAGAAGCAAAGTATGTGAAGACTTGAAGAGAATAAATCTCCCCAAAAAGTATCATTGGGAGATGACTATCAATATCCCATCAAAGGTATTGGTGAATTAAGCTACAAGCTTGACTCTAGAACTTCCATGAAGATGAAAGAAGTACTGTATGTACCAGGTTTGAAAAAGAAATTACTTTCCATCTCAGCTCTAGATAAGAAAGGATATAGAGTTTCTTTTATAGATGGACAAGTACTAATGTGGTCCAAAGTAAAGACACTTGAATATGATGTGGCCATTGGATAAGAATAATGAGGATTGTATAAACTCAAAGGAAATCTAGAGACAGCCCTTGTCCATGACACTACCAGCTCAAGTGAGTTGTGTCATAGAAGGCTTGCTCACATCAACTACAAAGCATTGCCCTATGTGAGCAAGGTGGTAACAGGGTTACCAGTTATGAAGGTTGATCATGAGGGTACTTGCAAAGGATGTGCAAGTGGAAAGAACATTAAGAACCCCTTTCCTAAAACTGAAATAAAGACCAAAGATACATTATAGCTAATTCACTCTGATGTGTGTGGTCCTATGCCCTCTATATCCTTAAGTGGATATGAATATTATGTCACATTTATTGATGATTATTCAAGAAAGACTTTGATATACTTCTTGAAGAACAAGAGTGAAGAGTTGGGGAAATTCAAGGAATTCAAAGCCTTAATAGAGAACATTTGAGAAAAGAGAATCAAGACACTGAGAACAGATAATGGTGGAGAATACACTTCAAAATAATTTGAAGAATTATGTAAGGAGGCATGAATCAAGAGGGAACTAACCACTCCTATAATCCCCAACAAAATGGTGTTGCGGAAAGAAATAACATAACTATTATGGAAGCAATAAAGACCATGATTCATGACCAAGACCTCCCCATGCACCTATGGGTGGAAGCAGTAAGAATAGGCGTATATGTGCAGAATAGATTATCTCACAGTGCTCTTGGATTCAAGACTCCTGAAGAGATGTATACAGGAAAGAAACCTGAAGTGAGCCATCTCAAGGTATTTGGTTTTTCCAGTATATGTACATATTCTGGAAGAGAATAAAACCAAGTTGGATCCTTCTAGAAAGAAGGGGATATTTGTAGGATAGTGTGAAGTCTCCAAATCATTCAGGATATATATATTAGGATTCCATCATATCGATATTAGTAGGGAAGTAACATTTTATGAATGGACATCTCTTAAGAAATATAGAAGGTGTCAGCTTGAAGAAGTACATGAAGAGGATGTACCTCCTAGAAGGAAAGAATCTAAACCCTCTCCTGAAATAGTAGCATCGTAATATCATGACATGCTAGAACCTTAGGAACCCTATACTATGGATATCTCTCGAAAGAGAAAACCTGCTTGGGTACGAGAAATGATACAAGAAGTAGAGAGATATGGAGCTCCAGAAGGCTCCACAAGAACCAACAAAAGATCAAAGCCATATTCCAGTAATGTAGCTTTAATGTGTGACCTTATAGATCAAGAACCCTCCAATTATGACGAAGCTTCTCAGAAGAAAGAATGGGTTGAAGCAATGATGGGAGAATACTAGTCAATCATGAAGAATGATGTTTGGTATATAGTTCCCAAACCAGAAAACAAGAGTGTGGTATCTTCGAAATGGATCTACAAGATAAAACATGTTGCTAATGGAAGTATTGAAAAGTACAAAGCAAGATTTGTGGCTAGAGGATTCTCTCATAAAGAGGGGATCGATTATGAAGAAACATTTGCTCCAATAGCAAGGTACACTTCCATCAGAACTATCATGGCACTTGCTTCCATAATGAAGTGGGACTTACACCAGATGGATGTAAATGCAACCTTCCTTAATGGTGTTATTGAGGAAGAGGTTTACATTGAACAACCACAAGGATTTGAATTCGAAGACAGATCAACTCATGTATGCAATGAAAAAGGATCTATATGGACTGAAGCAAGATCCTAGAGCTTGGTATGGCAGAATACATAGCTTCTTGACAAGCATGGGATTTATCAAGAGTAAAGTTGATCCTAACCTTTATATGAAAATTATGGATGATGAACCAGTCATACTATTACTGTATGTGGATGATATATTTATGACTGGAAATGAGAAACAAATCAAGGCTTGCGAGAAGAATCTAGTTGAAGAATTCGAGATGAAAGATATTAGATTGATGCATTATTTCCTAGGGATGGAAGTGTGGCAGATCCCAGAAGGAATCTTTCTGAATCAGGGAAAGTATGTAGTAGAAATCTTGAAAAGTTTTGATATGTTGGATTGTAAATCCATGGCCACACCCATGGACACCAACTTGAAGTTGTTGTTTGATGAGACATCAGAGTTAGTGGATTTGACTCAATACAGACATATAATTGGGTCATTTATGTATCTAGTGAACACAAGGCCAGATATATGCTTTGTTGTGAACACATTAAGTCAGTATCTAATTAAACCTAGATGGGTTCACCTGATAGCTACAAAGCATGTGATGAGGTACCTTAAAGGTATGATATATTTGGGACTCTACTATGGGAGAGATCATGACAACATATTGTATGGATATACAGATTCGGATTGGGCAGGAAATGTCACAAACAAGAAGAGAACCTCGGGAGGATGTTATTGTCTGGGATCTGCCATGATCTCATGGTTTAGTAAGAAACAGTCCAGTGTTGCTCTCAGTATAGCCGAAGCAGAGTACATTGCGGATTTCTCTGCTTGTTGTGAAGCGATATGTCTTTAGAAGCTAATGTCAGGATTATTTGACATGGATTTGGACACCACAATGATTCTTTGTGACAACTAGATTTGTATAAAGATGGCAGAGACTTCGATGTTCCATGACAAATCAAAGCATATAGAAATCCAATATTTTTATATAAGGGATATGGTACAAAAGGGAGCTATAAAGCTCCAGTATGTGAGTACCAATGAGCAAGTTGCTGATGTACTGACCAAGCCTCTATCTTGAGTGAAGTTTGAATATTTTCGTGACAAGCTTGGAGTAGTTCAAAAAGACTTTCCTCACGAAGAACAATGATGGGACTACAAATGATGAAGATATGGAACTTCTTCGAAAAGGAGGAACAAGTCGAAGCTATGGACTCTCGTTAGAAAGGAAGAACATGTCAAAGACATGAACCCTCCTCAGAGAAAGGGGGAGCAGGTTGATAATATGGATCCTCCTAGGAAAGGGGGAGTGATCATGAGGCTGACATCGATGATGGATGACAGATGCTGACAAGGTTCGACATTCACTTATGGATGATAGTATCCTCTCTTGGGGATGGAAGGTATAACACTCTGTGCATGAGATTACTCCTTACTAGCTAAGGATGGCGCTGTAAATGTTACTCTCACATGAAGAGTACCCACATTCAGTTGTGGATATCGTAGAATAACACTCGCTTAGGAGTGGTCCTAAATTTTGTGGTATGGATGCTCTACGATGAGTCCTCATGGATGACAAGGCTGACATTTTTATGTAGACGAGATTTGCTATGCAGACGATACTCTTATATGGAAAATATGCCTACATTCATATGTAGATACCATATAATAACACTCGCTTGGGAATGGTCCTAACCTTAGTGGTATGGATGCTCTATGATGAGTCCCGACAGATGTCGTAGTATAACACTTACTTGGGAGTGGTCCTAACCTCAGTGGTATGGATGTTCTACGATGAGGGATGACATCTTGAATGCGGTCGAGATATTCTCTCCAGACAATACTCTTACATGGTAGAGTATACCTACACATGACTGTAGATACCATAGTATAACACTCTCTTGGGAGTGGTCCTAACCTCAGTGGTATGGATGGTCTACAATGAGTCCTCATGGATGATAGGTACAACACAGGGTGCAGTCGAGATCTACATTTAGTTGTAAATGATTCAGCTGATTGATATCAAGGATCATGCTGATGGAGGATTGCATCATCCTTGGACTTATGTCCTAAAGTGATAGGTATTGATCATCCCGCAAATAGATCATGTGTACTGCAGGTAGCGTGGTGAAAAAGGAGTTAATTAGATCGAAGTTTGACTGCAAATGATAAAAAAAAGGATCGAAGTGTTGCTGCAAAAGGATCAAAAGGATCGAAGTGATGCTATAAAGGATCGAGAAGACCAGAAGGCTTCTGCAGAAGATCAAAGTGTTGCTGCAAAGGATCGAGAAGATCAAAGTGCTATTGCAAAGGATAGAGAAGATCGAAGTGTCACTGTAAAGGATCAAGATGACCAAGGTGTTGCTGCAAAGGATCAAAAGATCGAAGTGCTGCTACGAAGGATCGAAAGGTCGAAGCGTTGCTACAAAAGGATCAAGTGATCGTGTGATGCAGAAGATGAAGAGTAACTGTTACAGTTACTGATTGTGAAAAAATCCTATGATGTATAGATGTATTACCTTGATGTATTGCCGAAGATATTCTCTCTGTGCTCCTATTGTCTATGAGGATGTTGTCGATAGAATTACCTTCTCGTTAAGGGGGAGTGTTGAATATTGTAACTTCAAAGGATATTCTAAATGTATTTTACTGATGTAACCCAAGGGATATGTCATTATTCCTCCAGCAGGGTGTTACAATTGTATTTGGTCATCATAGAGTCATGAGGTAAATCCTCCATTGTAAGTCAGGTCATTAGTTTAATGAATAATATAATATACTAGTTTGAGTCTTCCTAGATGAATTCGGCCCAAACAGTTTATTGGGGCTGACTTGATTAGGGTAAAAGTCAGTTGGCTCATTGTGTATAGATAGAAGAGTATTGGTTCTTATTTGGACACACAAAATCTCACTTGTGTAGCGCATAGGGGAGAGAGAGAGAGAGAGAGAGCGAGAGAGAGGGAGAGAGAGAGAGAGAACAATAAGGAGGAGGATAACAAGGAGGAGGATTTGGGGTTATATCTTATACATCTTATATAGAGGAAATTTTGTTGGGTTTTCTTACCCTTGAGGGTTTCCCAGGATAAATACCGTGTCTATCTTGTGATTGTGTTTCTATCGGTGATTCTGGATATGCTACCGCTATGCTTTTGAATTGAACACTAATGATATATAGTCTAGCATATTAAATCTTAACAATTAATGTCATAAACATGGCAATGAAAGAGTTGTTGATCTCATGTAAAGTATAAGAACAACACAAATCTATGCAACCCTATGATGCCATGGAACATCTTGAGGTAAAATTAGGAGAAGGCATGGTTGTGGACAAGGAGGTGGTGGCCTTGGAAGGGTAATTAGAGGAGGGAATTCAAGAGAAGTTTAAACATGGTAGATAATTATTTGTTGAGTCAATTGGAATAGAAAAATCATGAGCAAAGAGTGGTTTTAGGTGACAAGTTTAAGAGGCTATTTTTTTTTCATTAATGAAGTAAAAACTTATTGCAAAGTTAAATTTTACTAAACTTGAGAAGGCATTACATTTTTTTCAATAATTCTATTTATTAGTAAATAAAAAATTCTTTAATTTTTCATAGATTTAATCATTCTTGATATAAATAAAACTCTTGGAATTCAATGGGCTAGCTCAATCAGTGTCAACCCACCAATTTCAAGGTGGAAATAATTTTGGTGGAATCCTCCTAAGTGGTGTAACGGGGTTGAAAGGCTCATTAGAGTTAATAATAGTATAGGTATGGTGGTCATTTAATGTAATGCTGACTAGATCCACTATGTTAGTTATTATTTAATAAGGTCACTAGGTAGTTGTCATGCAATAAATGTAATCTAGCCAATTCATTAATGTAGAGGCCAAGTTAGATATTTATAAATAGATATGGAGTCTTCCTTGTGAGATGTCAAGGATGTTATTGTATTATAACATTGCTCATTTGGAGGTTATAATGCATAGGAGTTTATCCTTCCATAAAATTAATATTGTATGGTGTTACTCTACATTAAGTGTTTATGATTTAATGAAGTAAAGGGGAATTTTTATATTTTCATGGTTATATGTTTGTGAATGATATTCATATCTACAAAGGAACATTTTTTAACCATGTGGAATTGGTAACTCGTCATGATTACCTGGGCTAGGCCTAGGTTCAAATCCGATGACTACCACTATAACCCCAAGAGTATATCCAACAACTCACAAGCCAGATATGCCAATAAAGTTTAACTCGACAGGTGCCAAGATGCCCCAAATCCCACTAGTAGTGAATGAAACTTTATCATAAGAAGCCAATGTATCATTGCGGGCTTGAACCATGGTGGGGAGAAAGAAAGCCACTACATCCCACCAAAAGGCCCCCAACTCCTTGACATATCTACAAATGAACATTACAAGTGGTACAAGTGCATTTATTATGGCAAGAGGATTTTTTTCTTTTTCTTTTTGCATATTTTCTTAGGGAAAGTTTTTTTCTTGGATTATTAACCAAATTGTAGTAGCACCAGTGCCATTTGAAATAGAGTGGTCATTGTATTTCCATATTGGTGTTCTAATAGTGATTCTATGAAATATACCAGCAGTTATACCCATTTCAAGTTGGGGTCTTAAAACCCTTGTGGATTGATTATCTCTATGTATATGAACCCAATTACAACAAGACTAGTGTCATTAGAATAAAAGCAACCATGCCATTTCTAAATTTGGTCATGATAGTGATTACGATAAGTTACACTCATTTCAAGTTGGAGACTCAAAATCCTTACAATAAATTCACGTGGCACAATTCTCTTTGTTTTCTAACTATATTGTAGCGGGACCAATGCCATCAGAAGCAATGTGAAATGTTATTTTTAGGCTGGGATCAAATAGTGAATCTAATAAATATTAAGGAAGTTATGACCATTTTAAAATCACAACCTCAATACATTGTCCACACAAAGGAGCTATGTTCAATGCAATCTTCTATGATTTATGTTTTAAAACCCTAACTCTCATACGTACATTACAAATTTGCATTTAAGATGGATATCGTAGCCCTTATCATTGAGAAACATCCAAGTTTATATGTAACTTATGTGAAAGTAGTTGTTAAATTTTTAGCAAATATATCTTTGAACTTTAAAGCTTTAAATGTTGAATTATTGAACATTGGAATCAATGGAACATTTAATAACATAAATCATTCATCCACAACACAAGATGTACCTTGGGAAAACCCTCAAAATAATGAGGATGAAAAACCCAACAATTCTTCAAAGTATAATTATGATAGATCAGAGATAATGACTTTTACACAATAGCAGATTTCTCAATAAGAGAGAATACTAAGCAATAAAGAATAGAGATCAACTGTATCCACTTATCATGTGCCCAAAAAAATAATAACAAGCTATAAAACATTGTCATACAAACAATAACAAATGTTTGCATCAAAATATGCTTTCAATGCATCACATTGTGAGTTGCCTTCAAGGATAATCAATCTGGTACATTGGATTCTTCATCATGCCTAACATTTTCGCCATGCCTTTCATCTTTGACATTAACCGATGTTTAACTGACTCTGGAGTGAACTCAACATCTACATGGATGTATGGACACTTAGTTAACATGCTAACTTAAGTGCCATGGTGCTTTAACTCAAGTGTCATCATGCAAACACTTTATTAACTAAAGTGTCATCTTTTGACTAACTAAAGTGTCGTCTTTTAGTTTAACTAAAGTATAAGCACTTTAGTTAACTAGTCCATCTTTCTTAACACTTAGTTAACTATTATTAACTGAATCATGTTGATTGATTTACTTTGGAGTGATCACTATGAATTCTTTAGTTAACTGAAGCACACATTGAGGCTTTAATTGAAGCTCAATAATTTGAGTTCACTTAGTCATTACTTTAGCAATTCAAATTCTCTTTTTCTCTATACATTGTCTCTTTATTGCTTGATCTCTTGATCTTATTGCATGCTATATGTGTTAAATTTATTTATCTATCATATCACATTATACTCAAAAAAATTGTCACATTATATGATCATATTATATTACTCTTGGACCATATAGTCATATGCTAAAGTAATTCACTCTAGAGGTAGATAATCTCTAAATGAGACTTAATAGAAATTGGTGACCATGGTTAGTAACACATCACATAACATTTATGCTTCAACATGCAAATCATCCACCTTTATAATTGAATCCCCACCCCAAGGGTACCCACTATAACTGGGGGTCCACATGGGAATCAATCACCTCTATAATTGGAGGTAAACCCCATGGGTACCTTCTATAATTGGAGGTCCATATGAGAATCATGAATTGATAAACACACATGTACGGAGCCTTGTACTACAAGACTTTAAAACACCATCACTTTGATAAAACAAGCATTCACCTCAACACATGAGGAATAATCTTTATAATTGAAGGCTTAGTCATCCTTAGGTCCAACCCAAGAATCTACTCCAAGTGATTGAGTCCAACTCAATCTCTCTACATCAACACATGAGGCCCAATCTTGGCTGCACAAGATTGGCTTGGAGAATGACTCGTGATGTTGTACATTTAACAATAGTCCATCTTGGATTTGCTATGGAATATGAAGATAATAACAAGAAGTGATTAATTTAAAGTTGAAGAATTTTTTTGCATAATAAGAATTGTTTACTTGAAGAAATGTCTAAGGCACCAAGACCATTCATATCTTGAAGTAATTTACACACAAATATCGCTTCTAAGGAATCGAGTACAAAAACTATAGGAAGTATGTGAAGCAATCAAAATGTTGGAACTTTGGAGATGTATTCAAGAGACTTTTATGGTTGTGATGTGATTTACAGGAGGATTGCGATGAATGGTATATGGATAGTTGTCATTTATGGGAAGGCAACTGCTTTTATCTTCTATTAACAAACCTAATCCTTTAGATGAATCCAAAATCATTGAGGATAATACTAAGTAGGTTGTGATTACAATTTTTTAGCTTGAATCTTCTTAAATGAAAATGTTCCTTCTAGACCCATAAGCAACTTTTTGCAACTATTTTGTGGGTCCACATGACCATGATGGACATTTTACTCACAACACTCAACAAATTTTCTATTTCATGTGTTATAATTAGACGTCAGTGTGAGCCCTTGTACATGGGACCCTAGATTATGGATGAACCCCTTATGGACACACTTATTGGAGTACTTCACTCCAAGCATTGAGGGTAGCACATGTACATGATACTTTGGCTTATGGATGTACATCATAGATACAAGTGTTGAGGGGAACATTTCTCAAAGGAGGAATGGAATGATGAGATATTACCTAGTTATGTAATGGGGATTGAAGGACCCATTAGAGTTGATGATAGGATATGCATGGTGGTCATTTAATGTATTATGGACTAGGTCCACTATGTTAGTTGTTATTAAATATGCCCACTAGGTAGTTCTCATAAATAAATGTAACATGGTCCATTCATTAATGGGTGGGTTAATAATGGTTAAAGTAAAGGTTTGCTAAGTATTTATAAATAAGAACGGACTCATAATATTGAGAGGAAATGATTGTTATTGTATTGGGTTGTTGCTTATTCAAAGGTTTCCTGCCCGAAGTGACAAGTGAACAAGAGTTTTTTGTTGTTGTTGTAAGTACAGTATTCACATTAATAATAAGAATAAGGGCCTTCTAAAACCATTTAAAAAGAGCAAAATCAACTTCTTCCCATCTTAAGCATGATTGTAGCAAAAGATAATACAACTTAGAAACAACCCCGACTCCAAACTATCTCTTATCACTGAAAACATTCACTACTTCCCAACCCACAAACGCAAGCTAAAAGAAATTAGACTAGCTTCTAAAGAAGCTCAAACATAGCCAAATTGGCACCCATCATTACAATCATAACCCCCACAGACTCAGGCCCCATAAGATTTTTAGAAACCCTGAAGGATCATATACCATACCAAAACGAGATAATCAAGGCAACATCCACCATCTTGAGAGAATTTGGATAAACAAAATAAGCTAGGAAGAACATATCTCGAAGCAAAGCTTAAGCTAGACAACATACATAAGCTAGACAACACAGACCAGTTCAGAAGATCACCAGATGTGATGAACACAGTTTAACAAGAAGAGAGAAGCCATCCATAAGAACAGTCTGCTTTGAAGCCAATAAGACATATAGCCGAACAAGAGAAGAACCACCAGGATGAGCATTAGAGGCCCCCAAAAAGAACCAGAATAAAAAAGGATCACCAGACCCCAAAGCAGAATTACAACAAAATAAAGGATAAGCCTTGGCCACTGCTCTGAAAGTGAAAAAGAGTTAACCCTCCCATAAAATAATTATATCTTAAGGGTTTATCGTATAATAAAGTAAAATGGAATTTATATATTTTCATTGTTATATTTTTGTGAATCATCTTCAAATCTACAAAGAATCACTACACACTAAGAGGATTTCATGGGTTCAACTCTAGTAGAGCCCCTCTAGGTTAGGAATGCATGTTGTAATGTAGTAGCACTCTCAAAAGAACTAGGAAATAATTTATTTCTTTTAAAGAGTAAAATTACACCCAATACAGTCAGGGTTAGCTTATGATATTCAGGGATTTTACTTGTTTTACCAAAAAGAGAGATATATCGCACCTAAAGTAAAACCACAAAAATAAAGGGGGAGACTTGCTCACCCCATAACTGCATTGTGTCAAAAGTTAGACCAAAGCTCAACCACTAAAAATATATCCATATTGGAGAGTATTCTTGATCCAATATAAACAATCTATTAAAAAAAACCGTGGGAGAAAATCTCAACCATCGATCTAATATACCTATGAAATAGAACTCTGCTGTAGAAACTGAGCATTTGAAAGTCTTTCAAACACTGATCTTTGCACTTGTAACTAACCTTCATCGAGAACCATTGCTTCCTTCGCAAAGAGAGTCTGCAATTGTATTATGTTCTTTGAAAATATGTACCAATGAGCAACATGTGAATTTGTGTTTCAGGGATGTCAAATTATATTATATACATGTCCCATATTACATTGCAAAACTAGATCCATTCTAACAGACTTTGACAACTGCTCTATTCCTTCTAACTTTGTTAAATTCACTACAAAATCTTCTTGGCGTAGCGAGACATACACTACCCGATAACATAATTAACACTACTATGATGATATAACCCCAAAAAACTAAAACCCAAAGATAACTAAAGACTATTTAAGCACAAAAACAAAACATAAGCCCAAATGGAGACAATTATAGAGAAAACCATAAACACTTATGAACCTAGACGTTGCATAGGACTGCTCCATGCACCATCATTTGCTGCAGAGTAACAGTTCTCAACTAATAACCAGGGTGAGGAGAGAAATGAATTCCCAAATGGTTAGTGATCACATCAATATTCTTATGCATGAGTCAATAGTCCAAGTAATTCTCCTTCTAGAAGTGCACATGTTCTAGATCTCCTTGATATTTGACATTTCTCTCCATGAGAACACGTACAAGAATACCTTTCATAACCCAAAAGGTATCCATAGTTTGTTCATATGCAGACAGAGGGTCCTCATAGATCATGGATCCTGGATCTAGTCAGCTAACACAATCACCTCTTCGATCTGTTGGACTCCTTCCAACTCTTCCTATAAATCCTTCTAGACATCCTCAATCTCATGTTGAACAGAATCAAGGACATAATACCTGAAATAATAAGTAGCATGAGTTGCCTTCCTTTGTTCTCTGATTGCCTGCAGATCGGAATCTACTGGATTTCCTCTAGAAACCTGACTAGGTTCCCCCCTTCATGGAGCCATACAATGAGACCACGAGTAGCACAATCCTTTGATAGAATTCTCACCACCACCTTTCCCTATCTCAATGCGCACCCAAATAACCACTAGCTCATTACCACAACCTTTGCATTGACCCCCCTATAGATTTAAAATGATGACCCATAACTTGTCATTAATTCCCTATGAGATATTCCTTGATCTCGTCAGAACCCCATACTTAAAAAATCATTTCTCACAGCCTACCATAACTACAAGTTGTCCTCTCATACCTACTCCCCTTTAAATGCTTACTCATTGCAACACTAGGTTTCACACTTGGCCACTTCCTTGCATCATCATAACGCCTCCAAGTATCCTCATCCACTCTAGACATGATCAGTTACATGTTTAACACATCTAAAAATTGTAAAAATAAATAAATATTACATGCATTACTTTTACATTTACTTAGCATATTTCTAAGTTTTACTTCTATTGTTATTAATATCTTTGTCCTGCTAATTACGACAGGATTCGCTAATGGTTACGATGGCTAGTTCCTTTTGGATTCTTCAGCAATGTTCACACAGGTGATGTACTTTGTTTATACTTGTTTATTTAATTATTTATATTTATAATAGGTTGCACTAGACCACGACATGGGAGATGGTCCATGTCTTGTCCCAACCTTTCAATTACATTAGTTTACAAGGCTTTGGAGTTACCATGGTTTATACTATGGGCGTAAGGATCTGCCCCTAAGTGTGAGAAGCTTAGGGTTCTTAAGCGTATGGTTCTCCATAAATTGACCTTTTGATATAAATAAGAAGTGAGGGCTTACATTCTATCTTGTTGGCATGACCCTACATGTTTTGTTTTAAAAGCATTTCTTTATGGCCCTTCAAGCTCATGGTGTAAATGATATATCCTAAGGTTTTAACAAAGATTTATGGATTAAAATGCATAAACCCAAATATGCATGAATTATAGCTTTAATGTATTTAACACATAGTTCTATGCTATGATTATAAATATTACGATGACCTTGGCTTATCCTAGGGCTAAGGTGAAATGGTGATCTTGTTAGATACTATGGTTATGATGGAAGGAGTATGGACCTTGGCATAACTGTGAAGGCATTATATGCCAGTCCTATCACCACAAATGTTTAGTGCATACACTAATGTTTATAAGATTTAACCTTGGGTTTTAATATAGTGACGCTTATAAATATATAAGCGAAGGCTTCTATGGTGGAGTATATGGTTAACGTTCTTATCCATGTCCCGTGATTCAAATGGTATGCAATTATTTGGTTTTAAAAGTGTTCTGACCGTGGTTTAAATATGGTACTTAGTTGACTTAATGAACTGTCTTGACTGCGAGTTGACATTGCAGCCAGGCTATGAGTTGGCATGAGGGTTTGATCTCTACCTTACACCTATATGGTGAGATCACACGGTCTCGTAGGGTTTCATAAAAGCTCAATTAATGTCTTTAGCCCTCATTTGGTGATGTAGTTTGGTCGGAGGCCAGTTAAGGTCGAGGTCTTCTTTGCATGAAAACTTGCTCTGGTTTACTGCATTAATGGCATTGTCTTTCTCTGTTCTTACTGCGTTGATGGCATTGTCCGAGGTAATTACTTTCGAAAGCTTCTTCAACCATCTACCTCCCAACGCGGGAGCTTCGACGATCCTACCAATGTTTCTGCCATGCGACCAGACTGTTTCAATAGGTGAGTAAAGCAGGTCACTTAACCCTGCATTTGGTTTGTAAAGGATAGCTTTAGTTTCATCAACTGATATGTTGTTTGGTGAATGCAGGTTGTGGAAAAATAAGGGTGCTTAGAGGAGTCGACCCCTCGCCCTCATTGCCAAACTCCAAGGTAAGTTTTCAATTCTTTGTTTTGGTTATTACTGGATTTTAAAATAATATTGTAATGTGATGATTACTGATTGTGAATGGGAAAATTGCAGGCTCGAAACTGGAGAAGGAGGTGACATGGTCACCTCCTCCCAGGCCCGTGTTTCCAAATGCTCAAGTAACTGCCTTTTCGATCTTAAAAAAAAAAATCCCTTTTATTAGTCTTTACACAGGTTGAACATACAGTTTAATACTCTAGTTTAAATGATCGCGGGTGGAGATGAATACGGGCATGGGAACAAGGGTGAAGACTACCACTGTATTTAAGATAAGTTTATCTTGAAGAAAAAATACAATGTTGTGACAAGAAATCCTCAGGGTTTAACTTGCATTGTAGAGCCTTGCGGCCATTCTACTTCTGTCATTATCGTAGATGTAAAAATGTTGTTCTTAGGTTTCTTGTATAAACTATTAAAAGAAGAACAAACCTGTCCTTAGGGTATATGCAACTTCTATTAAGTGTTTAAAACTATGTGATAACTATTTTGATTCACACCAACCATCCTCGATGGTCTTACAACCAATATTGGTAAAATAAATGTTGTTTTATTTGATGAATTCATTATGATGATTCCCATCCATATTGTGGATGCAACTTGTGAAAGCCGATGGTAGCCATTTACTGGGCTTACGACCATCTTGTATACATTCTTATAGATTGTGAGATTTAAAATACCCCGTAGGATCTGTGACTGTTTAGAAAAATGTGAATCGTTGGTTTGCAAGTAGTGGTAGCCATTTGACATGGGCTTACAACCATATTATGTGTTTTGTTTTGTAATATGGTTAATGGTTTATACCTACGATTCTGTTTTATCTAACACAAGATTGTATTTTAAGTAGTTACCTTTGAGAGACTCAATCTCATGATCTTTGTAATGTATTGTAATATGGCGTAAACTTGATCGAGGCTTTGCCTCTGTATAAACTAGGGTAGCCACGATGTGGACTTACGACCCTGTAAATACGGTGTTGGTCATGTTTATTAACACGACCCTCAGGGTCTATGATATCTTGAAGTGAAGTTAAGATTTGGTATTATTACTATCCTGCGCATATTTTGAAGATGTTTAAACAATAGGATCTTTGATCTATATGTTTGTTCTCACCATTCTGTAATTTCATTAATTACAATGAGGGGAAAAGATCCCACGATCTCCGTAATGTTGTTTAGCATATGAATGTTTCTTATTTAGTTTAAACTTATGTTTTGACTCGATTCATTTGTAATTATGCATCCATAATTTTTGTTATAATGATTGTGAGATGTATTCAAGCATTAAGAGAATAGTAATGTAATTATTGTATAATTGTTAGGATACACAAAGTGGATCTTTGATTTGTAGTTACATTTATAACCTAGGACAGAAATGTATTTCATAGTTGTATTATTATAAACTACGATTTGTTTTATCATAGGGCTATTAAGTAATTACCTTTAATAGATTCGATCCCCCGATCTTTGACATCCTTGTTAACAACTGTATTTAGCACAGAGATGAAAAGACTTTGATGAAAGAGAAATAATAAGTGGCTTGTCAAACTTTGATTAAATGATATAGTATAAGAGTATCATGGGAAATGAAAAACGATGAAGTGTCAAAAGATCTAATGGTGCGGAGTGAAGAGCCGGAGATCAACGGTCTACACTATGTCCGCTTTCCAAAAGTGCGAGGAATATAATTTATCTCTGGGCGTTTAATAGCATACACAGATCAACGGCTATTGATTTGGCTTGAAGAGATCCATGACCCGTATCGGTTCCGCTTTATGAACATGCGCAGTGGTTAAAACAATGGAGCGTGGCGGAATTAGATACATGCCTCCCAATCTGACGGCTGGCAAATCATGGTCGATTGCATCTACGGCTATGGAGGATTACGGAGCAAAAAGTTGCACGAGGGATAGTTTTGGGAAGCCCAGCAGAATTAGATACGTGTCATCTAATCCGACGGTGGGTAAGCATAGGTATATCACATCAACGGCCGAGGATGATTCAAGAGCGCAGACTTGCACGGTAGATAAGACCCAAGCGCTTGGCGGAATCGGTACGTGTCTTTCAATTTGACGGCGAGAAATAAGAGTTGATTTCATCGACGACCGGAGATGACTCCGGAATGGAGACTTGCACGAAGGTTATGACCAAAGACCTCGGGCGGAATTTAATTATGTGGCGCTTAATCTGACGGTTAAAAATCAAAGGCGATGTGGATCAACGGTTACAAATGAGTCCGGAGTGTGGAAACGCATGGCAGATAGAGGTAGAAGGTGGTCGCGGAATATAAACCGCTGTCCACGCGTCAAATTGTGGCATACTCCAGAGGCTAAAGTGGTTTCGTGCAAACCGCCGAGGGAGCGCTCCGGAGTGGGGCCTTATAAAAGGAAGGTTGACTTGTCCGATGGGTATTTTGTTGATTGGATCCAGCGGGTGAAAAGGACATGCGGGTTCGTCAACCTGCGACCATAATTTTCAAGCATACCACCACGTATAACAGGTAAGGCCTAAGCTCTCGTAATCCATCCGTCTGTTTGCTGTTTATCAATCGAATTATGGATAAAGAGGAGGAATTACAGACTAGTCATGTTATGGATGACAGAGAGGAATATTTGGTCGATAGAGATATGGGCGTATGTGACCCCTTCCTATCTGTAGGCAGTGTGTCTGTTAGTAAGGAAAGATTGTGGTATTACCATTTGCAGGGGAATGATGTATTGAATGTATGCAAGTCCTTTCTATATTACTTCACCCTTGAACAAACCCTCCATTTCCCAGAATTTGCAGAGTGGTGTGCTGTTAACTAATCCCCGTCTCAGAGAATTATCGTTAGTCAGTCCACGTCCCGAATTCTTTGTAAAGTCAATGCTGCAGTCGTCTGCGAGAACCTCAGTTTACCTGAAAATTACCCGGATAGTTGTGAGGTAGTAAATGAGTCAATCCTTGCTGAATTTTACAAGAAGTGTGAGATTGAAACCCGTTGCCAATTCCTGTCAAGTGTTCTAAAGGATGGTCAATCGTTAGATGGATTTTTCTTACCTTACCCTGTACATATTTTTAAAAGTGAAGTCCAATTAGTTATTTCTTTGGTTTGTCAAATATTAGGTCTGGATGATGATTGCCGAGTGGGCGAGGTCATCCTTGGTTTTTTATTGAGAATAAGTTCCTTAGGCTCTGAGTCTCAGTCAATTCCGGTGTTTAGTCTAGATGAGTACCTGGCTGAAGCAATCCATCTTCAGCTAAGCGAGTTTCCAAAGGTTCGGTTTTTTAGATTTCAGACCTACTTGTTCAATATGCTATTATGCTCCAATGTCACTGAATTTCAGTTTTTGAATACTATCTGTTCTTCTGATTTGCCCAAGCAAATCAACATGTTCGAATATGCCAATTCGATTATGTCGGAAGTGTATAAAATGTTGTTTGATGAAGAATTGCCTCGTGTTTTGGATGAGATGAAGTGTTTGATGCAGCCTTCACCCGAAGACCGAATTGGAGATTGGTTCCTGCATAGAGACTCCACTGTGTTAAGAGTATATGGTTTTACAGGACATCCTTATAAGTTACCTGCCTTCTTAACTCCAAGGATTTTTGCTCTGGAATTCATGAGACAAAGGCTACAGTCTGAAGAGGAGCATTTTGGGGATTTCAAAAAGTCTTCAAATATTAAATTCCCCTTGAAGGTCGGTTCTTTCATCTTCAAAAGTAAAGGTGCTTTAGTATTCATAGAGAAATTGCTGGAGAGTATGGATTTCCAAAAGGAGCCGAAGATAAACTACGATCCCCACCATGTAATATCATTGAGGAAACAGGCCAACAAGAATAAGCCTTTTGATCATCAGTCTATTGAGGGGTTGGCTAAAACAACAAATTTATTGCAGTTTACTGAGATATCAAAGTTTGATGAAGATGCCCATACTGTACCTGTCACAGCATCCCAAACAGTCGAAGGTACTAGTATTGTGATTAAGAGAAGTATATCTGAAATTGAAAGTATGGAGATTGATGAAGATGGTTCACATAAAAAAGCAAAGTTGTTTCAAGGTGGTGAAATTTTAAATGAGGAGATTTCTGATGGTTTCAAAAATGTTGCTCTAGTTCCAATGAAGGCAGTGCAAGTAAATCAATTTTCTTTTAAAAATATAGATGATTCAGAACCAAGCCCGATCTTTAAGTCAAGGGAGGAACTCAAGACTAACTACATGGAGAAAAGAAAACAGTCTTTGGAGGAGACGAGGAATTTAATGCCACGAGTAAGAAGTCTGCACAGTCCAAAAACTTCTCTGGTTTCTGCTAGAGATGCTGAAAGAAATACATTCAAGTTAGCCATGGTAAACGACAAGAAAATGTCAGAAATGGAGATCAGGTTGGATAAGATCAGTATACCAGATAAGATACAACTTCATAAATGAACCAGTGATATCATTTACTCAGACCTGTTACAGGCCATGATAAGAATAAACAAATTGCAAAGTCTGATAGATAAGTTAGAAATCCAGCTAAAACATGAAAGAGTCGAGAATAAAGCAAATGCTATCCAGATCAAAAAGCTTCAAACAGATATTGTCAGTTCAGATAACACCCAGGCAGTTAGGAGAATGCTAGAAGAGAAAGACAACGCTCTCCAAGTGTTGAGGAAAAAATTGAAAATCGCAGGTTCTGAACATGTTCAGTCCTCTGAGTTATTGGCTTTGCAGGAAGAAAAAGATAAGATCCATCAAGAGATGATGGAGTATAAGGGGAGAGCTGTTGAGTTGCAGGAAGAAAAGGACAGGGGGGAAGGTGAAAGAAATGAGCCGTTATCTCAAATTTCCTTGATGAAAAATGATCAAATTGATGAGAAGGAGATTATGGAAGAGCTAATGAGTCAGACTCCCACAGGTGAAGACTTGTCCATTGTGAATATAGAGAAGCCGTTGGGCGATTTTTCTGCAGATGATCTGCTGGTGCCTATGTCCCAAGTTAGTCTCAAAGATGAAGAAATCAAAGAACTAAAGACAGAGAATGCAAAAATCAAGTCTGAACTTGCCAAAGTGAATGAAAATAAAAACAAAATACTACAAGATAGAAACCAGTTGCAGAAAAAGTTCAATGAATTGAAGGAGAAAAGCATTGGTAAAGGTCCCCTGCAAGGAGCAAAATACATTATTTGGGACACGTTGTCTATTGAAATTACCAAATTCAGGTATTATCTGAATTTCATTGATGATCAGAATATTTTGATAAATTTGGCCCACCAAAGATTAAAGCTAGTGAATGAACACATGGGAAAAAGACCTCTCACCACAGCTCAAAATGTGCTGAACTTTTTAAACTCATTGACTTATCAAAAGTTACATGATTTAGGGGTAAAAGACAGGATATCCATAGTGCTATGGGCTAAGAAATTTATTCACAAACATCATTTAATGAAGACGGTCCAAGACAGAACAGATGAAATGGTTACACAGGTCAATAACTTCAAGCAGGAGTTCAAGGAGCTTTTTGAGGACGACCTACCTTCTTTCTGGGACGAGGAAGGACGGATGTTCTCTCAGGAGCATTATCACAACTTGCTAGTTCAGAATCGCATGGACCACTCTAAATTCGATGACTTGGAAAAGAGCCTAACAAGAAAAACTATTGTGGATAAGTTAACAGAAGATTTCGAAATTCTACAGAAGTTCGCAATTATCAGAAGCAGATTGCCCAAGATGTCCTATGAAGCGTACATGGAGCTCGAAGTATCAATCCGAGAGATGATGGGGTGTGACACCCCAAACGCAGAACAATGGAAAGCTGTGGAGAGATTCGGGAAGACCAAATACATCTTGCATGCATAGAGACAGGTGTTGTACAATATGGAGCTGACTGGATGAAGACGTTTTACCAAGCTGATTTTTACTTTATGATCTGTTAGGATTGGAGCAGTAATTTATTCCTAGAAGTTAGGGATTCAGTTACAAAACTCTAAATTAAGCCGATCATTCAGTTGTAAATCTTCTTGGTAGATCTATTATTTTTTGTACATATTTGCATCTTTTTTATGAGATGGGGGTTGGAACCCATCGTGTTGTGGAATAATTTTGGAGAACATATCTATTTTTGAATAACAAAGTGAATGCATGAAGGTTATCAGAGATTCCTGTATCATTGATATTACAGTTTGTGTTTCTTTCTTTATGTGATTGTATTTTCCCAGTGTAACACTTCATTTCGTTTCTTCTTCGTATATGAAATACAACGTTGGGTGATTAGAATTCATATGTTTATGCTCTAGTCATCATTTCAGATATTTTATACATTTTCTGCTAAAGTTGACATAGAATTCATCTTTGATGCTCTGTGTTAATGGACTGTTTCCTCATCTCTTCTGTTTCACCTGGATTAAATTGAACGACTGTGATGATGTGATTATCTTGCCTTTGATGAAACTCGTGTATATGTCTTTGTGATATCTTTATATGTATGTGACTCAATGCCCAATGGTTATGTGATTGTTTCAGCCATACATACAAATCTTTAAATGTTGTTTTATATCTGGTCCTGTTAAATCTTTATTGAGAGATCCGTCTCTGGAAGAAAATACCAGTTTCTTTCAAAAGTGGTTTTTGTTGTTACCTTGGAGTTTACCTTTTTTACAACCTGGGTACATTCTGAGTGCTAACAATCCTAATAAGTGGATTAAGGGATCTGGTTTAGTTTGATTATAAGTATTTCTATGTATGTATACTTAATATAACACCATTGCTTTTTCCTATGTAGATCTTATTCGATTCTAATACTTAAATTTGAATCTTATGAGTTGAAATGATGTTAATATTATTTAAAAGAATTATGTTTGTAAATACTAAATACTACAGATCTATATTATTTAAATGAATTATGTCTATATATACTAAATATTACAGATCTATATTATAATAATAGATTATAATCTAATACTGTTATTTTGTGTAAGAACAAGGATGAATATTTTGTAGGTGGATTCTATTCGTATACATTGAATAATGCAGATCTATACTATAAACAAGAATTATAGATTCAATCAACATTTAATTTCGTAAATGCAGATTAAGGTAGATTTAGGAAAAATCGATACAAACAAGAAATATACAGTTAATGCAGGAGTACACTATATAGATTTAGAAATAAATTATTTCAATCCACTAGGTGCAGGATTCAATTATAACATTAGTAAGCTAATTGAAAACAAACTAGAATTTACATTAATCTTCTTCAGATCTAGGATTTAAACATATTTTATAACAATTAAAAACATAAGTATGAACCTGGCACCAACGCTGGGAAAACAAAAGTAGAGAAGTTGTTCCTCCCAACCAACTCCCAAAGTAGCCAAGTTACTTGTTTCAGAACCCCCGAGCTTGTTCGCTGAACCACAAGAGAAAAAATCCTTCAATGCACCATCTCTTGCATTTCACAGATGTTAATCCCCATCCAATGCTATCCTGCTACCGCTAATGGACATACTAATATATAGTATTTTTCCTAGGACTTGGTCATTTGTGAGCCTCCTGCTCTTTAGCACTCAACTGGGAGTTGTGACCTGATTTTTGGGGATGATGCCTCCTACATCTTGAAGTTCTCACGCAATGGCTTCTACCACTTGTCTTTTCCTCTTGTGGGTCAGCAAACACTCTTCAACAACTATATCCACTTTTATCCCCCTTCAACATATTTTATGAATACAAATGTTTTTATTACAAAATGTTTTATTATTGAATTTTCTATAATAAAATAATAAATAAAGTTTTTTTCCAGTAGAATTAATAATAATTATTAATTCAGGGGCATTACATACACCTCTCCTTAACAGATAACACCATCCTCGGTGTTATAAAATTTCTATTTTTATTCTTCCATTTCAGTCCCTTGGAATAAGTCTAGATATGTCTCCCACATATTACTTTCCATCTCCCAAGTCGCCTCTTCCGGACTAAGGTGCTTCCATTGCACCTTGATTTGTCCAATGGTATTGTTCCGGAGTAAAAGTTCTCTCCTGTCGAGAATGTGCTCTGGCCACACTTGGAACCCTCCTTTGGGTTCCACCTATATTACATTCCAATCAATCAAATGAGAAACATCGTGAACATATCTTTTCAATATAGAAACATGTTGGCAAGGGTTTTGGTAAGTGAGTTGCGCAGCGTCACGGCAGCTGCGCAAGCTCACACGACATTGCGCAAGGCCAGATCAACGCGATGGGAGGAAAGATAACCGTTTTTGAATATTTAATATATTATTTGACCAAGTTTTGTCACCATAGGTCATTAGTGGTTAGAAGTTAGTTAGAAGTGGACCTTCAATGTAAAGGTGCAGGCCTATATATAGAGCTAGTTTTGCAATTGCAATAGACATTATTATCATTATGAATGAGATCAGGAGCTATCAGAGGTTAGAAATAATCGCATGAAGTATAAGATCTGGTGCGATCTGTCTATGGTTGTGAGGAGTTTTTTGTTTTATCTGCGATCTATCTGGATTTTTCGAGATGTATTGGATCTCCTGTTGTCGAGAAGAATTGTCTGTTTTATTGTACAGAATCAATATGACACGATGGTTGTTGAATGAATGTTGTCTTCTACTTTCCTATTTTCTCTGTTGCAATATCAATGAGAAGTATGTTGAATCTGTTATGATTTGACGATGTTGCTGTGATAACCTGACGGTGTGATCTATTCCAATCCTGTCGCATTTATGATAAATGAGGTTTAAGTTGTTTTATGAATGATACTGTTGTGCTATGAATGATGTGATCTGGTAGATCGATAGTTATGAGGATAAATTACGATCATTGTCTTAGTTCGGTAAACTGATCATTATGTTGTCTACCCATCGGATGCCATATCTTCCCTTCTTACTATCGGAAACTTGGTTCCGACAGCTCTCCCTTGAACATCTCAGGTGAGACTTCGTCCGCTTTGCAGATGTTGTTGGGTAGGGTAAAACCTGTCTGGGCCGGTGCTCAGGGATATCACGCTGGTTGGGAATCGATAGAGTGAGAACCCCTGTCGATGAGACTTTGTTGGTGGGTTTTGCAAACAAATGGTTCTGTTGCTAGGACCGAGTTGTGATTGAAAGGTGGATATGTTTTGGCATCCAACTCATCCAGAGATTGAGGGGTGGTTTGGTCTAAAACTGCTAGAATTTGTTGAAGCCAAAAACCAGAATTCGAAGCTGTCAACGAGCAATTGGTTGGATAGATATATTCATGACAGTCCTCATGAATGGTTCTTCTGTGAGTTTCCTATCATCTTGCATGAGTGGCTGGCGAAGTTCACTTTTAAGAAGAAAAAATTCCAAGGAGTAGAGCTGACATCTTGGACTCCAGAGCTGATCCAAGAATTACAAGAAACAAACAATAAGGCATCGTGAGTCGTTGAGGTGTGGTTTGACAGTATCTTGGAGGGCTACATTACTGAGTTTGCAGTTGATACCAATAAGTCATTTAGTGAAGCGGAAAGGGAGTTATTCAATGGACCGTGAGGTAGATTTTTTCTATCTCTACAACTATCTATTAAACAACTTGTCTGCGAAAAAGGTATTCTGAAAATGGACCAAGAGTAGTGGAACTCTGGTGTGCGGAGGATGTAGGCATTGCGACGAAAGGGGGGAGACACATGGAAAGGTAAGGGGTAGATGGACATGAGTTCTGGTGAAAGTGCGAAGGTCGCCAAGGAAAGAAGTGGTTGTACAAGAGGAGGAGCAAGGTTTCGAGGGAAGAGGCAGAGGACAGGAGATGGTCCTGCTGCGATCAAAGTGCGATGCCGTGAGGAAAAACCACATGGGAAAAAACAACCTTTCAGTGACAACGAGGATGACCAGGCCCAGGCTACGCTCAGAAGAATGATATGATCGAACCCTAGTAGTAACATGTCCACACCTCTGCACACTACTCCATCACCAAGAAGAAACGTGCATTCTACATCGACTTGCCCGATGTGTCAGCAACAGTCTAGCAGTAGAGTACCAGTCGGAGGAAGAAGGCCCAGAATGGCGGGCGACGAAATGAAGCTACCAATATTTCATGGAAACGACATCGATGACCCAGAGCAATACTGGTTCTTGTGCGACGCGATCTAGACCGCTCGATAGATTGTAGATGACAATGTCAAGAAAAGCCAGTTGGAAACCACCCTTAGGGGTCGTGCGCTGGAGTGGTACATGAGATTCATGTTGGTTCCCCAAGGGGGGTACAATGAAAACATTAGATGAGATCCATAAGGGGTTATTTGAAGAATTCAAGAAGCCGAAGTCTGAGGCTCAATACATTAGTGAGTTGAAAGAAATCAAGAAGTTCCCTAATGAAACAATTTGGTACTTTGATCAACAGTTTAAGTCGTTGATGGCTCGAGTCAACTTCAAGATGAGCGACACAAGGAGTGGTTCATCACCGTGCTTATCCCACATATCAAACAACCGCTAATGCAGCAAAATACTGCAACATAGAGGGAGGCTCTGGAAATCATGATGAAAATAGAAGCATCACCAGTAGGAGAAACCGCTGTCGAGATGAACCGGATTCAAGCACACTTGGCCAATATGATGCTCCAACTACAATATTTCAAGAAGGGTAAGGAAGATCATAATGACCTTTGGTGCACCTGGTGTCATGCAGATGGACACACCAAGGATACATGTCTGATGTTCTGGAATTATTTGTTTTCAGGAGCCTCGAACCCGTTGAGTTGCGCTGGTATACCATGGTGCCGCATATGTCAGGTCTATGGGAATCGACATGAGAACTATGAATACATGCAAAAGATGGTTACCAAGGCAGAAAATATGTATTGTACCTTTTTTCGGTCAGTAGGACATGATGATAAAAACTATTGAGCTTATGACTTGCTCCAGGAAAGGACATATGATTCATACTTTGTGAAAGGTGAGGACCCCCAGGAAATGTAAGCACAACCACAGATGGCACAACCAGCAGTGTAGGTATAGTATGCACTGTTCCCCCAGATGCAGTTTATCCCATCACAGTCACAACAACAGTTTACAATGTAGCCACAGTTTGCACCTCATCCACAGCTCGTAGCACATCCATAGTATGCGCCATGACCTCAGTATAATCAAGCGTTGCTCATTCAGCCTCAGCCACAATATGTTCAAGCTGTGCACTACGTCCAGTAGCAACCAAACCCTCCATAGCAGTAGTTGGCCTAGCCTCACTTTCAACAAGGAGGAGTCTGAGGAGGATTCCATGGAGGATTCAGAGGATGAGGAGGAGGCTTCGGTTGAGGAGGAGGATGAGGTTGAGAATCAATCCAGTGTTATACCTATGGAGTATTCAGGCACTATTAGAGGGAGTGCTCTCACACATAGTGTACACACTGTGCGGCCAACGAGCATAATGTTGAAAATTTCCCTCAGCTGATTGCAAAATGGTAGGTTGGAAACATTCCTCAGTTGCAGAATGCACAAACTCAGAACCAACCAATGTTCTAAGTACAGAACCAACCGATAATGTAGAATCAGATCCCACCGCAGACTTAGACTCAAAACCCACCACAGACTCAGAATCAACCGTTGAATCAGAACCCACCATTAAATCAACCTCAAAACATGAATCAAGGATCGACGGTTGCAACAATTCAAGCCGAACCATGAATGAAGGATGTCAATGTTGGGGTTGTCACTCACACTGGTGCGACGACTGGAGAAGATGGACCGCAATAGAAAGTTTGGCTCGATGGAAAGAAAAAGGTAGCATTTGACATTGTGACAGAGAAAGACACCTTCTTTGATACCAAGCATGCAATCTGTAGAAATCTGGGTAAGTTACCAATTATTGACATGCCATTTGCTTTTGATCCATCTGTAGAGGCAAGACCATCGTGGCAGCATGGTACCTTGCAGCAGTTCTTTGAGATTTGTCTGACACTGGAAAGGGACCCCAAAGCCCTTGTCAAGCTTGAGACATTATTGCACCACCTATTATAGCTGATTTCACCACTCCAGGTGAATCACACTTTGTATGGCCTTCCCCTGTCCCGCTGCAGACTCCTTAGACCCCTTGGACCATTTTTTGTCCTTTGATGTTTTCTTGACTATCCCTAAAAACATGTGAAAAAGGATACATGCGACTTTTAAACCTATAATCGCGTATATATGTGCGTTTGACCACTAAAACCGCGTACATGGGGATGTGTACAAAATCCAAATCCTTTTGGAGTTTTCCTTGACATGGATCCGACTCACTTGATTGCTGGCCTTCCCTATGCCTTGAGATTGCTCAGATTCGACCTTTCGTTACCCCTTTGAAAAGCTATATAAGGAACTCCTTGGTACATTGAAGGCATAAGAGAGAATTGAGAGCAAAGAAACTATAATCCATTGTTGCTGGAACTTATGCTTGAGTCTGCATCCCTCTGTCCCTTGGAGCACTTTTGTGTTCTTCCCAAGCTTGCCTTTTGCTTGTGAGCTTTCTATCTAGAGATGGAGGATTGAAGTGGTGGAGGCCCAAGTGGGGGATTCAGTTTCTCCGATTCGCAGACGTGCCAACAGAGGTTGTATCTATTGTAATCTCTGATTTATATTAATAGAAATATCTTTTCCTGTCCAATAATGTGTGTTTGAATGAATATTTTATCCATGGGATTATGTCAAATGCTGATACATTATTGATTATATATGCTAGAATAGATCTAACACCATGATATATAGTATTCTTGTATTGTTTACTTGTTGTTGAAGAAGTAATCTATCAATTCAAGCTGAAGTTGGAAAGCTGAACGGGGATCTACTTCAACCGTTCGGAATAAGGTACGAGGTCTGATCCTTTAGTGTTAGACATTTAATTTCTATTGCATATTGGAAAGGATTGATTTCTAAAGTCAAGCTGTTTTTTGTGGTACCCCAAGCCATAGGAATTTCTCTCCGTAACAGAATTGGAGACTCTGCTGGGGAGTTCCTAGTCATTTTTCCTTTGGGGGTTTTTATCAGCACAATGGGCTTGATATTATTGACTTGCTCTTTGTTTCTCCTTGTTTTTGTGTTGCATTTTATAGAATGTTCATCCATGGACACTCCCATTTATTGGTTTGACCCTTGACCTGCTTTTTACCACTGTCTTCTCTATATACACAGGTTTTTGGCCAAAAGTCGCGTACATACACGGATTTTTGGCCAAAAATCGCGCATACACGCAGGTTTTTGGCCAAAATCCGCGTATACATGCAGCTTTTTGGCCAAAAGTCACGTATATACACAACTGTTCTTTAAACAGTCGTGTACATCCTCCCTTTTGGTGAGTTTGATGTTGTGGGAAGTTGTTGGGTGGGTTGTGAGTGTGGTTGGGTCTTCCTTGGGTTTGATGTTGTTTGTTGGATGCTTCTTTTGTGACCAGAGACCGCTTTTTCATTGATTTTTCTTTGAAAGTAGTTTTAGTCATTTATCTTTTTGTTTTGCCATTAGCGCATTACTCTTTTTGTCTTGGTGTCTTGCTGGGATTGTGTGTTATACTTGCTGTAGAGACTGAGAGTTTTAGATGACTTTTATTGCATTTTTCATTCTTTTATATTGAAAAATACAAGGTAGTTGCATTTTTTGCATATGGATTTTAGGAGGTACTTGCATTGGATTGCTTGGATGAGAGTTTTATTTAGGCTTTCATATAGGAAGGATTGCATTGGCATTCAAAAAGGAATATATATTTATGCATCTCATGTAGTGGCATACCCTATTTTTCATTTGATGAAGATTGAACTTAGCATTGTTTGTTATGGTGTGCATATTTATTTCACTGCTGAGTCATAATGTCATTAGTTGCATGGCCATTTCCCTTTGAGTAATTACAGCCAAATAAAATCAACGCATATTAAAATGAACTACACTATTTTATTTGATAGGGTTCACCAACAAGATTAGGTTTTAGGGTCTTGGAATAGTTCATTGTGAGTAAATTCTCCAAGACCACTAAACAACAACATGTATGTATCTGGACCAGGTGAGTGTGTGAAATTCCTTGGTATAATTGGTGTTTCTCAGGATCCTCCTCTCAAAAGGGAGTTAAGCACGAGGCAGTGTGAGCGGTTATTGATTGGGATGACCCCTAGTCATAACTGAGTAGCATCGGAGATATTTCCAGGATTGTATTCATATCTGGGGGCTCTTTCGAGAGTTTCGGGATTTGCTACCCTGCCCATATGGTCAATCCCGCCTGAGCATTGATTATATTGAGGTGACCTTAGTTGCCTTACCTAGGATATCGAGGGGGTACTTTGTAGGGGTTATTCTGCAGGTGTCCTGGCCAGGTAGAGGTCGGACAACATAGTCGCTTTATGCGTTGAAGCTGAGGGCCACTATAATTGGTTACATACCTCCGCTTGTAGTGTATGGGAGTTTTGAGCTTCTCCTAGGCGAGACATACCTGCTACATTCAGGATCTCACATATCCTCCCCTTGGTTTGCTTGTATTTTGGCTGTAGATTTTATTAGGAGTGTGCTCTTTGTGCACTAGTTGGCCTTTGGGATGGCAGTTACTTGAGTATATTTATGCTCTTTTGAGTTCAGGTCCTTTTATTTTCGGCATGCCTGGTATCCTACCACCTATCCTTGGTCCTAGTACGGATCTTGGTGCCAGACTTGGGGGCATCACAGTCCCCTACCATGCTCATAGATTTGGGAGTGGTCACATTCCGCCCTCTACTCCATTTATGGAGGATATTAACTCCCTTCACTCGGTATTTACACAGGTGGTCACCCTCACAGGGGTGGTAGTGGATACGTGAACGTTGGGTCTACACTTTACTTTCCTTTTTATGTCCTGTCGTTCACTGCATTATTTCCTTTGGGTGCATTTGTCATGATCATTCCTCCCTATTCCCTATAGTTTGGATTCTTTATTGACTATTTTGGGTTGTTTTGGACTAATATGGTTGTCATGTAGGATCCAGTTTTTGTACACTCTCTTTGAGGTTTTGACCCATTCGTGCCTATCATAGGTATCATGTCTAAACTAGCACATAGGTTAGGATATCACATCTGCTTGCACTTATGCATTGCCTTATGACCATTTCATTTTAACCTTAGGTACGAACCCATTCCATGGTATCACGAAACCTTTATGCTATTATTAGAAGTGGTACTATGTGAATGGTAGAGCTTTTCTATACATGGGTGTCCTAGTTAGCTCTCCTTTGCATTTGGTACCCATGCTGTGAGTCCTCTCTTAGGTCAGGGAGTCCTTTGTATAGTATTTCCATGACACTTCGCAAGAGCCTCATACTCTTGATCTTTTGCTGGCCTATTTCCCTCAGGACTCCCTTATGTCAAGTTGTAATTGCATTATCGTGAGCTTTACCTGCCTTATTGAGCCTTATGCCGGCTTCCTTGACATTGAGTTTCAGCCATATAGCCCGAGCTTGTCTCATGTCTAGCCATGCATAGCCATTTTATATATCCTTTGCAACTTGATTCCCTATTTTTACCAAGAGGGGATTTTCCCCCGAGTGTTGCTATCCTACACATGTATCCTTGCATTGAGCATAGGTATGTTCCACTGCTTGGAACTAGTTTGTTTGCCCCTATGACACTCGTCTCCTCCTAGTCTGTAACTATAAAGCAGTTTTATTCTTTTTCAAGCTTTTTAAATATTTGAAAAAGTCCAAAAAAATAAAAAACCCAAAAAGCCGGACAAGGGAAGATGTTATCTTTGGCAGCTATCGAGTCATGTCGCCTTCGAACAGAGCATTGTATATCACATCCATTGGTTGGGTTATAGTTTGACTTTAGGAGCTGTACTCGTTTATCTGAGTTTATCTCCATCGACTAGTTAAGCTTCTAGTCCCCATGGAGCCTCTGTCGATGCCTCCTGTGTCGCAAAGATGTCTCAGTTTGTATATCAAGTCTATGCTGCCTTTATTTAGTCACCATATGCCGTTATGCTCTTGTTCGAAGGAAGTTGAAGCCTGAGTCGGCCATTCCTCAGTTCTCTTGACTTTGCATGTTGGCCATTCCCGGTACAGTTACTAGTTCGTGCACCTTATGATCAAGTCCTTCCACCTTATACAGCTTTGCTGAGTACCTCATGTTGGATGATGGGGGATGCCTTAATGCCCTCCTTCCAGCGGATTTCATCCCATCGACTTCAGATCATTTATTCTGGGATTGGAATCTAGAGTCATTTTGAGTGCCTTGAGACTTGCAATCATCAGTGGCAGGTTCTCTCGCCATCGACAGTCTTTTGGGAATACATCAATGTCCCCTGATCGATGGATCCTCTTAAGTGTTCGACCTCAACACATTTATTCAAACTTGTTAGTTTGCACTCTAGTACCTTGATTCCCATTTTCATTATCAGTGGGTGATCTCGCGTCTGTTAACGGTATACATCAATGATCGGTAATTAGATGATGGACTACTATGTTCGACCTCGACACCTCTATTCGCATAGTAGGACATGCACTCATAGAAGTTTGTGTAGAAGACCTTCCAAATTGGTGGCATCTCGTATA
>LPNX010180250.1:1393606-1409265 GCA_001517045.1 Pseudotsuga menziesii | reverse complement strand
GACAACTACAGGGATGTGGGTTGGTCAAATCAGTAATTAATATAGGTAGTTAACACAGTTAGCTGGAGGTGCTCGTTGAAGGATAATATTGCTGGCGGATTTGGTGTCATTACTACCGGATTTAGTTATGATGGAGATAACAGATTTGGAAATGATGAGGTTGAATTGGGAAGTGCCTATAAAAAGCACGCAGGACGTGGGAGGAAGGCATTGTTCAGTTGAGCGAGCAAAGTGTTGAGCAGAGTGCGAGTTGTGCAGTTGTGTTGTGAGATTTTGGTGAGTGCAGAGTAGAAGGGTAGAGTCATTGGGTGCATTGTAAGGTTTGGGGCATGAGGCATGCTGAGCGACCTCGACGCAATTGAGATTTCTAATGAGCAAGAGTCCCCCATTTAGCCCACGGTCATCGAAGAAGAAGTCATGAGCATGCTGTTTGGCTCATCGTTTATCCCCAAGAGAAAGCGGCAGGCTCACAAGCCCAGTTCCACGCCGTCGCAGAAGAAGCACACTCGCACTTCGGCCAGAGTGCAAGGAGAAGGGACTGCACAGACTGAGTCGTCGAGCTCAGGAGCTATACAGTCTACGGTGCCTAGGGGCGTCTTTGTTCATGATATATTGGGATATGTCGCTACTACATGTCTGGGAGCAAAGCTGAGGTAGCCTATGAAGAATCAGAAGTATCCACCAAAGTTGTTGTCGCTGCCAGAAGGGATGACTTGCTTGGTCAATATCATCCATGACCTGATCAGGTTGAATTTTGAGGACCATGATTTGCTGTTACTTAAATATGTTTGGGATGATCCCTATCAGTCACTTCCGTCGGTTCCTGGTGCCCCAATTCAATGGATTCCTTAGCCCTGGGCGAGCGGGTTGGACAACTCTGGATTGTTGGGGCTCATAAATATGCCTCATTTTGGGCGATTGAATGAATCCCATGCATATGTTAAAAAAATCTTGGTCTGCTTTCATGGTGGGACACTCTGATTGAAGGAGCCCATTCCTGTCACAGTATACTTAATTGCGATCATTACGGGCTTGTCGAAGGATGGGGAATATTCGACGCAGTATATCCACGGGAGGGATACCGACAAGAAGCTTGCCAAGCAGCTAAAGGAGCGCTTTGGCTTACAACGGGATGGCCACACCTACCGTATTGATAACATTGACTCACAAGCGGTGCATATCAGGGCACAAATTTTGGAGAGCAAGGTTGTTCGAGGGTATCGACCGATCTAGTGCAACTCGGGTGTGGTCGCATGCACCCAGAAATGTGCAGAAGGCGTAAAAATGAACTGGTCCTTGTTATTGCTTAACGAGTTACTCAAATATGCTCTCGCTACTCAGGCTGGGCGACCATTTTCATATAGTTGGATATTAATTCTCATTGCACTTGTCGCCTGGATGGAAACCGAAGATTAATAACCAATGGCAGTTGATGTGGCGAAGGTGTGCCACGGTGCACGATATCAGAATTTGTGGTGGGTTGAGGAGCCTAGTCACCAAGTGGACTATGCAATTATTTTTTGGGTCTATTGGGAAGCGCTGCAAGCTGCATCTATTGCAGTTCCCCAATTATCTATTTATGTAGTGACCAAGTATCAATGGCTTATTCAATTAGCTATCGGGCCACATTCCATTTACATTCAGGCATGGCAGGACCTCGACAAGCAGTGGCTACCTCTGGCTTACAAAGTCACGGATGAAGAATTGGATGCTATTGTTCAAGAGTGGTCGGCTGAATGGCGTGACCCTGTGAGTCAGGAGTAACTCTCTAAGGAGCCACCACCTGATGCCCTGGACAAGCGTTCCCAGAAGGAGCTGAGTGTTCTCATCTCTGAAAATGAGTCATCGACGAACCATGATGCTGAAGCACAATGCATTCTAGAGGAAACTCGAACCAAATGGTACCAAGAATACGATGCATGTAGTGGTACACGGATAGGACTAGAGGACCAACTGCAGTGGCTCATCAAAGTGGTCACTGACTCATCTGAGGCTGTGACACAAGCAATACGTGAGTCCAACCATGAAGAGTTTGGTGCGGTAAGAGATAGGTTGAATTCCATTTTTGATGTTGTTTCCAGGAAGACACCCGTGAGACATGTGATGCAGGAATTCTCGTCGATCAGCACCAAGCCCTAGGCTAGGAACGTTCAAGTTCCCCCGACTACAATCGACGTGGGGAGTGAAGCAGTGAACCAGTTACTACGACCGATCCAGAGCATTACCTTGGATCTGAACAATTTCTCGGCTCACGTACTGGTGGAGTTACAACATGTTCCTGCACAGGAATTGGTGGATAGATAGAAGGAGCTGATTGATGGATACATGCAGTCACAGAGCGCAGTTGATAAGCTGCAGAAGGAAGCGGAGGAATTGCATCAGGTCAGGGTGTAGCTGGAAGAAGAAAAGGTATGGGAAATTGATGCATTAAAGGTAGCGCAGGTCAAGCTACATCACAAGGATTCCGAGGAAATTATGAAGTTGAAGAAGGCACAAGACCGCCTCATCGTTGAGAAGGCACAATTGTATGCAAGTGTTGGTGAGGTCGAGCAAGCTATTAATGAGGCTTGTTAATATATTTTTGAGAGAATGACTGAGCTTACCGCAATTTCTAAGGCCAAGCGACTTGGGGAAACCATTGTCAAGCTCCAGGACACCAACCTGTTGCTCAATGCCCTGGTCCATCTAGAGACACCGCCGGAGCAAGTTGCTGAACGAAAGACTTCCATTGAAGAGATAGCAGCCCAATTTGAAACCATGGAGCAAGAGACCAAGAAAATCATGGAGGCGACGACGCAGTTCTAGCAAATCATTGTCCAAGGTGAGTAGCTCGACTAGCTGACCACGCAGGTGTAAGAAGTTGAAGGACAATTGATGACACTGAAGACAGCTTTGCAAGCACTACCACTCATGGTATAGATCACGCGGTCTGAGGAATTGAAGGACTTATAGCAGAGAGCTTCCCACAGCCAAGAACGACAAAAAAGGGCCGTGCCTAGTTGGATGAGTTCCAAGAAGTTGGTGGGCAGCTGGCTGTCAAAGCAGTCACAACACTATAGGTGGTGCAATAAAGTCGGTAAATGGTCGACGACAAAGTTGGGACATCCCACCCTGTGCAGCAAGATGCGCTTAGTTGTCAAAACACTACCGACAAATTCCAGCTCCAGGTTTGCGAGATCACACAGCAGTTTGAACATTTCAAGGCCCAGACATAGGCATATACCCTGTCAACCTGACATGGCTTAGGGATGAGCCATAAGACTATGTTGGGGGCTGTTGGCAGGGGTTTTGGTAAGTGAGATTAGTAGCATCGCTACAGTTGCACAAGCTCACGCGACACCGCGCAAGGCCAGATCAATGTTATGGGCGGAAAGATAACCATTTTTGAATATTTAATATATTATTTGACCAAATTTTGTCGCCATAGGTCATTAGTGGTTAGAAGTTAGTTAGAAGTGGACATTCAATGTAAAGGCGCAAACCTGTATATAGAACTAGTTTTGCAATTGTAATAGACATTATTATCATTATGAATGAGATCACGAGCTTTCAGAGGTTAGAAATAATCGCATGAAGTATAAGATCTGGTGTGATCTGTCTATGGTTGTGAGGAGTTTTTTGTTTTATCTGTGATCTATTCGGATTTTTCGGGATGTATTTGGTGTCCTGATGTGGAGAAGAATTGTCTGTTTTATTGCGCAGAATTAATATGACATGACATTTGTTGCATGGATGTTGTCTTTTGCTTTCCTGTTTTCTCTGTTGTGATATCAACGAGAAGTATGTTGAATTTGTTATGATTTGTTGATGTTGCTGCGATAACCTGACGATGTGATCTATTCCAATTTTGTCGCATTTCTGATAAATGATGGTTTAAGCTGTTTTATGAATGATACTGCTATGCTATGAATGATGCAATCTGGTAGGTCAGTAATTATGAGGATAAATTATGATCCCTGCCTTATTTTTGTAAATTGATCATTATGCTGTCTACCCGTTAGATTCCATATCTTCCCTTCTTACTGCTAGAAACTTGGTTCTGACAGCTCTCCCTTGAACATATCAGGTGATACTTCATCCACTATGCAGATGTTGCTGTGCAGGGTAAAACCTGTCTGGGCTGGTGCTCAGGGATATCGCACTGGTTGGGTGTCGACAGAGTGAGAACCCCTGTCGACGAGACTTTGTGGGTGGGTTTTTCTAACAAAACATGAAACACATTATGCAATTTAATATTGGGTGGTAGGGATAATTGGTATGCAACCGACCCTACTTTAGCTAAAATTTAAAATGGCCCGCAATACATGGGTTCCAATTTTGTGTCACACGTCCCCTCCCGTCCGAGAGGACACAACTACGACACTGCTGATATCATTTAACTGGGCAATCTAAGTCCCATGTACATAATCAGAAAAATGTATTGAAGATAAAAACATACACAGAAGCATAATACATGCAATCTACATTGGAAGAAAATACATTTTATTTAGAGCATTCATCTTGTTCATAATTCATAAAACAAGAAGCATTCATCATGTTCAAGAATTCAACATGTTGATGATAAATTATCAATTAAATACATTGTAGAGATTAAACACACAAGAATACTTATCTTGAAAAAGAGTTGTCTCGCAACTAGTTATGTCGTTGCAACATTCCACCCAACCATAGGCCAGCAGGCTCATCAATCTCTCAGCACCACTGCCACCCCTGAGCTGGGCATGATTCCCACAAGGAATAAGGGAACAATAGAAGGCTCACACACAACAAGACCATACATCCACAATAAATCCAACACATAGTTGGGTTTCACGGATTGCTAAGGAAACAAGCCAATAACATACGAGTTCCTTGGACTTACTCAACCAAGCCAACAATCACCTCGAAACACAGTCAGCCATCTAACATATGGGTTCCTGTTATCAGGAATATTGCACCTTCTGCAGACAGAAGTTGTTCCTCTAGTCTAAATGGTTCAGATCCAGAACAAATAAGTGAACGAAAAAGGGTGAAGAACTTCCCTGAATGTTGTAAACACCTAGAATAATGATTTTATGACGAACCTGTGTACTTGCAAAACATGTCAAACAAACAAGAACATCAAAGCTACCATAACATTATTTACACATCCATACTAGTGAATAAGGAATCCAGTAACATATACATGCGAGAATAATACAACAGATATGTGAGATGGAAATCAACTTTGCATTAAGAAATCAATGAAGAAGCTTACAACCATTGCCTTAGTGTTGACAAATTCCTCCACAAGACAAACACCTCATCCCCGATAGTTCCAGCTTGCTCTCTTGTGCTCTCTAATGGATTGGGCTAGATAGTCAATTCAACAACATAACATTACCATTCAGTTCTCCCCCTCAACCATGGATATGAGCTTGTATTTATAAGACTCAAATGGATAGGTATGGTTGAGAGAATTGTGGGTGAGGTGGCTATAAGATCCTACCAAGAAGGATATCGACTCCAACCAACCCAGATTGATAGGGATAAGGGAGGACACAAGGCTCATGTTCTAGAAACCTAGAGAATCCTCTTTTTTTGCATTTTTACCAAGGGTACGACTTTTATACCTTTATGATAGAGCGGTGTAGGTAAGAACTTCTTCAAGAACAAAGCACATACGCGGTGGCACTGCTTCTCTATAACATGACTCAGGCGGTGATGAACAAGGTACCACTCATCAGCTAAAAGGAAAAAGCGGTGCTAGGGTTTTTTTTTATGTAGAATTGACATCCATAGCATGTTTCCACTCCAAGTTTGGGATTTAGGGAAAACATAGGTGTTAAGGATCTCATCACATGTTGGTGACAGGATTTGGGTATAACAGAATTCCCACCAAAGCATGAGGCTTAGAGGGATACGATAAGTGAGATATTTGAGAGAACAAGTTGTCACTTCGAGGTAAGAGTCAGCTTGATCGGAGAGTGTCTTCGAGTAGGCATTTGCAATGCATCAATACTTTTGATCATAGACAAATGTAACCAACTCATGGCTGTAGACCAATACAAGGCAGATCTATTAGAGGAATAAACAACCATGGCTACTAGAATACAACGTAGATCCATGTGATAGAGGACTCAAACTTGGGCATAGCTACCAGACATACAATGCAGATCTATGTCATACATGCATAAATTTGAGCATAGCCACGACCATACAAATGTGGATCCATGCTTGATATACAAAACTCTATCGCAACCTGGGTAAAGCAATGAGTGCTAAACAAGTACCCAGGGTCTTCGTCTTGTTTTCCACAAAGTACGATTCTATCCATGTGATTACAATGTTCTAAAGTCGAATATGGTAGAAACCACTTGATTACTAGCCAATGATGTGAACCGTTAACAAGTGCGAGGGAGATCACCATTGATGTCAATGATTTCCAAGGTACCCTAGTACAATCTACTGAGTGTGAATAGATGTCTTGATGTGGAACACCCAGTCGATTCTATCGATCAAAGGTCAATGATGTGAACCTATGTCGAGAGTGAGAGAATATGTCATTGAGGCATACAGATCTCAAGGTACTAAATTTGTTTATAAGACTATTTCTTAGATGATGAGCTGATGTCGACAGGAATAGTCTCGTCGAAGGAGGTCCATGATGAATCCCACATTGACGACACAAAACTCAGAACAAAGTTCCTGAATGATGTGAATGAGGTAACCATAAGACTGACTCAAAAGTACTGACACAGAGACTTTTTTGACTGCAGAGGTAACATTCTTCAACTTCCCTTTGAACATCGGGCGGCACGACAAAAGACTTGGTAGCACGACTAGACCAGACAGACACATAGTGCGATGGTGGACAATGCATTCTTTTGAAAGATTCAAAGGAGTGACATGACTCATGAAAGTGGATCATCATGGAAATCAACTGAATACCCAATTGATGGAAATGATATGTAGATAAGTGCCATGTTCAAAGGTAATGACAAACTGCCATTTATTTGCAAAATGATTCCCTTCCCTTAATTCCCAAAATTTTTATTGCTAACGCTTTTTATGCTGCAACGACTTAAAAAACAACTGTTAAACTTTCCAATAAACGACATTAAAGGATCATGACTGATAGATTTTAAAAACTATGACATGCCAAAACCTAGAATGTTTATAAAAGTTATGTAAATAGTAAAAAGCAAAACATTTTACCATTTACCAATAGTGAAGAGCCTTTGGAGAAGTTTCTTTATCATATTTTCAGTTGGTGATTTCAGGAGCATCTACCATCAGATTTACGCATCGCCAGTTCTAGGTAAAAGCTTGAACCCTGCTCTTTCATTTTTTATTTTTGGGGGTGTTTTGGGAAATTTGAGTGAGCCCTAAAACCATGAATGCGGGCACCGCTCTTATCCCTTGCGGGATAAGTGGTTCCCCGCAAGAACCACGCATAAAACACTTCACTCAAGTGGTGCCATTGCCTGTCCTCAATGAGACTTAGGCGGTGCCGACCATGGGTAAAGAAAAACATATGTACAAGGCAAATTAGCTAAATTTTGATGATGTGAAAGGTTGATGATGTTTCTAATTGGCCTTATGATTGTTTTTGGTAGGTTGGCATTGGTAAAAAATGGTTATTTGGAAAGAGACGCAACATGACAATGATGATGCATTTGCCGAAAGAAACACAAGATGTATAGCCGCGTTGAGGGACTGTGGTCACCTGAAGTTTTTCCACACACCCAGCATGGTGTCACATGAGCGTTTATTGGAGCATATTCTCCATATGTGGAATCCGAAGCAACAATATTTTGAGGTGGGTGCTCATGTATTGACAATTGAAGTAGAAGATATATACTTCTTGACAGGCCTATCAAGATGGGGTGCTCCCGTATCTTTGACTGGTTCCCATGGAGGGGACATCACCACCCAGGAATTGATAAATCACCATTATATTCCTGGGACCAGAACATCAGGGAAGAAAATTCCCATCAAAGCAGTGGTGGATGGCCCTATTCTCACATTCTTATTTACGATGCAGAGAGTGGTGAGGAGCCAAGGGGTTCATCAGGCATATAGAGCGCATATGCTCTACACTATAGAGGCTATGGCACCCATAGTATTCAACTGGGTGAAGGCTCTACTACCGATTTTCAAAGATCAGCTGACCAAGTGTCGGCAGGGAGAGTTGAAACAGTTCGGTTTTGGATCCATTTTAGTGTGTTTATTTTTTGAGCAGGTCCCCCAAGTGAGACCCTGGGTAGTATTCACAGAGTTGAGGGCGAGAGACCCTCACATACTAAGGTGGGTTCAGATCATGGCCCGCACAGGGGAGGTAGAGGCAATGTGAAGTTCAGAGACCCATTTTTTCGATGGCTGAGAGACTAGCTCCTCATGGTTGAGGACTACGCATACTCAGGTACTGACTTCACAGGTGACCTTTGATTTACCACTTCCAACTAGTGCATAGTGGGGCAACATTGGTAAGAAACAAAAACCCTAAAATGTTTTTATGTTTTTATGTTTTATATTTTTAATGTGTAGTAATGAGACTTAAATGTTTTCATGCAGATTTCAGAGCAACACGACCTAGGGGATCCTCCCCACTAGACAGGAGAGTTGGAGCTCATTTTGTTCCACAAGGTGATGATGTGACGGGGGAGCTAGAGGAGAACCTCAAGATGTTAACTCTAGACATACCAGATGCCTCGGTCAACGACCTCCCACTGAGGTACCAGAGTCCCACTGCGGGAGTACTAGGTCATTTCAGTAGACTGCTACATCGAGTAGCCTGAGCGGCCATGTGTTACCACATGCATCACTAGATGATAGGCTGCATGATGTATCACTGAAAGCTGATAGATAGCTTCAGGATTTTTGTATGACGATTTTTTTCCTGAAAGCTTGAGCGCTTCAGATGAGGTCTCGTGACTTATTTTTTGTAAAACACTTATATATATATATGCAGACTTCTACTTTTGGTGTTTATGCGTCTCAAATGGAAAATGTATTTACATGAGTTTTATGTGTCTTTTACAGTTTATTTACAGTGAACCATTTTTTTTTCACGTCATGAATGGGAAATATGCCAGTCTAGGATGTAATTTGCTAATGAGTCGGCACCTGCATTATCTTCCCTAGGGATATGCCTATAGGTAATAGCTTCAAATGACCTCTCTAATAAATGTACCCTCCAAAAGAGAAATAGAATCACGGGGTTCCTAATAGTATAGACATGGTTTAAATGACAAACCACGAGTTGTGAGTCCATCAAAACTACCAAGTTACAAACATCTTGGGAGGCAGCTTCAGTCAGAAGACCTATGACTGCTTGATACTCGACGATATTGTTGGTAGCGAGACCAATACAAATCACTCCTAAACTGACCAAATTGTAAGCTGGAGAATAGAGAACCCAAGCAGCTGAGGCAAGATTCAAGGTGTGGTGGCAAGCACCATCAACAAAGCCGTAGAAAGCCATCTGCTCTGCACAACCAAAACATTGTATAAACAGATACAGACACTAAAATCAAAACCATATTGAAAATACTTAAGCACACTAAAAATTCAAGTAATATACATATATATAAGGTACTATACAAGAAATATCTAGGCATAGTACCTCTTCAGGTACAACCCATTGCGAGGTTGTCCTAAGGGGATTCCATCATAGTCCACGAGCTTGTAGGCCCCTTTCTATAGAACTTTGGAAATAACTAAAGGACCGTACCACATGGATTCGAACTTCCCTTTCCCTAGTTTGTCATATCTCTAATCATAGGTTAAAACTAGGTCACCTTCGTTAAAGGCAGGAGGTTGGACAAACTTGTCATATTGTGCCTTGATGCGTTTCTTGTGTGCCTCATTGGCTAAGGCAGCACCTCTTCTAGTTTCTTCAAGGTTGTTCAAGTAGAGAAATATTTCTTCCTTTGTGGAAGTGTCTGGGAGAAGTTCGACGGCAAGTTTCAAGGATGGAATTTGACATTGAATAGGCAAGACAACTTCTAGTCCTTAGACAAGCTAGAAGGGTGTAAAACCAGTAGCTGTTTTTACCGAAGTCCTGTAAGCCCAAAGAGCGGAGAAAAGAATATGGTGCCAGTTGGATTTATGGTCTCCAACCATCCGATGCAACATTGTTTTCAAAACTTTTTTAATGGCCTCAACTTGACCATTAGCTTGCGGATAATAGGGCGTTGAGTTTTCATGATGAAAAATTAGCTTGGCACTTAATTCCTCCATCATTTGATTGCGAAAATGTGATCCGTGATATGTAACTATGGACTGCAGGACTCCAAATATTGCTATGACATGATTGAATAGGAAGAGAGCGACAGTCTTACCATCCTATGCATATCTAGGCATAGCCTCAGCCCATTTTGTAAAATAATCAACGATTACGATGATGTAACCATGCCCCCCGGCTGAGGTAGGCTTACAATGCATGTAATCTATCCCCCATTTGGCGAAAGGGCCAACGACAATGACGGGGTGTAACGGAGCAGGGTGGGTGCACTTTTTTGGATAGAAATGTTGGTAGAGTGGGTATTTCTTAACAACCTCATGACAATCTTTAAAGATTGAAGTCTAGAAATAGCCAGCGTGAAGGATTTTCTGGGCTGTAGCGATCCAAGATAGATGACCGCCACATGCTCCAGAGTGGCAGTCATTCAAAACTTGTTCAACTTCCTCGTGGGTAAGGCATCGCCAGAGAACATAATCGATACCATGTCTATACAAAGTGTCATTCAAAATGAGGTAGTATTTTGCGTGGTTACAGATACGGTGGCGATCGTCATGGGATAGAGTGGGAAATATTTGTGTCTGGAGATAAATGAGAAAATATCCATACCATGGGTTAGTAGTTCTTATCAGGAATAGGAATTCATCTGGGAATGAATCACTGAGCTCAGATTCCGTCGAAGCATAGGGAAGATCACACATTAGCTCAACAAAGACCAAGGTTTTCTTTGACGTAGCTTTGGCAAATTCCAGATCAAACTCTTGTAGGATGACTATCCATTGGGCATATTTTCCCCCGAGCACCTGACGAGTCAGGATGTAATACATAGGGTTCTGGTATGCCAATACGGTGGTTGTCCGGAGCAAAATGTAGTGACAAAATTTCTGAACAGCAATGATTGTGTCCAATGCTAATTTATCCACGCGTGAGTATTGAGTTTCAGAATCCATGAAATTCTTACTAGCATAGTATATCATGTGCTCCTGACCATTGGGATTCTCCTGCACCAAGACCATAGCGATGGTAGTAGTGGAGGCAACAATGTATAAGAGAAAATCCTTTGAATAATCTGGGGGGTGTATCATGGGTGAGTGAGTCAGAGCATGTTTGAGATTATCAAAGGCCTTATGGGCTTGGTCATCCAAAAAGAATGGAGTGTCCTTCTTAAGGAGACGCATATAACCGTATGTTTTCTCTGCAAAATTGCAAACGAAATGGTGGAGGAATTTTTCCTTCCCTTGCAAAATTTGGAGTTCTAGAAGGTTGGTTGGGGCAGGTAGGGCTAGAATAGAGGCAATTTTCAATAGATCTATCTGGATGCCATCCTTAGAAACCACAAAACCTAACAGGCATCTCCTCTCGATGCAAAAAACACATTTATGAGGATTGAGCCGTATTTTATAATGACGCCATCTCAGGAAAATGTCTCTAAGATGACCAAGGTGGTCCTCCCGTCGTTGTGAATGAGCTGGGAGTTTGTCAAGGTACGGTTCTACAATAAGTTTTATATCGTGAAACGCATAGGACATAACACACTGGAAAGTGGCTCCAACATTTTTTAGGCCAAATGGTAACTTCTTGTATGCAAAGGTTCCCCATGGGAAAATAAATGTTGTATTGTGCTAATCAGTGGGTAAAATCTCAATATGATTATAACATGAAAATCCATCCATAAACGAGAAGATGACACTTCCAACACAGTTTTCGATAATTTGGTCGATATGCTGAGTGGGAAAGTTGTCTTTTGGACAAGCTTTGTTCAAATTTCTGAAATCGATGCAGACTCTAATGGTGCCCTGCTTTTTATTGACAGGGATGACGTTCGATACCCATTTTGTTAGGGGTAAGGGATAAATAAACCCTGCTTTTAGAAGCTTTTCTATTTCAGCTTTGATAGCTGCAGCTTTCCGTGGATGGACTTGTCTCAGTTTTTGCCTGACAGGTTTTGTAGTGGGATAGGTTTTTATTTCGTGAACCACAATGGATGGGTCTATCCATGGAATTTATTCATAGGACCAGGCAAAGACATCTCAAAATTATTTGAAAAGTTCTCTATATGCTTCAAATTCTTCTGCTGAGCAGTTCTTCCCAACATGAACATGATCAAGGGTTCCAGGATTGGTCGATATGTCAATTGGATTTGTTTGTGTAATGTTGCATAGGTTTCCTTTAGAATCTGTGTTCTGCAACAATATAGGAGTTTGAGGTGTTTTGACAATATCAATAGTAAGAAGGGATGCAAAATCATGGTTTACCGAACTGGTGTTGGGGAGGAATGAGGATCTATGGTGAGGATCCTCTTGTATAGGTTCATTCGTACTCATAATCTCCATAATGGACTCATCAGAAGGAAAAGTCTGGGAGAGAAAATCCAGAGTAGGAAGAGAGGTTTCTAACCAGTAGGGCAAGTGGTAATGGTCTAAAGCCACCAGATGAAGGTCATTAGTGTGGTCATGAGAAAGGGTTTGGATAACGTTGTACATTGCTTCATGCAGAGTCAACGAGGTGGACCAACAATTTGTTTCCCTTTGGATCATAATCAAACAAAGAAATCATATTTACCGTCGCCGTTTCCGTGTTAGGAGGGTTTGACGGAAAAATCCCCATAAGGGAAGAATCCTTCAGCATGCCTACCCCAATCGACTGGTAAGGAGGAGGGGACTGGCCTAGCATAGGGATGTTATTAGTCATAGGGGTGGTAACGTTCGACGTACATAAATCGAGCTAGTCAATGGTTACAATCCTCCCAAGATGTGGAAACTAGACGGTTCGAAATACCGTCGAAGCGACACCAGTCATGGCGTAAAACCAATTTCTTCCTAATAGGAGGTTGTAGTCTAATGAGGCATCTACTACTTCCACTTGAATGGAAACGATTTTTCCCCCAAGCTTGACTGAAAGGGATGTTGATTTTTGTACCTAGGCAGATGTTCCCTAGGTGACTTTAATTTTTGCCTAAAGTCACTTTAAGAGGGAAAAAGGTGACCCTCACATTAAATGTCACTTAATGAGACTTTATAACAATAAAGTCACTTTTTGATAAATTTAAGTGGGTGAGTGATTTTATTTATGAGAAATAAATAAAAGTGATTTTCACTCTCATTCAATCTCATCCGTTGATTTGATTCTTTCTCCACCATTGGATTAAGAAACTCACTTAGGGTAAACAAAAGGAATGAGGGAGGCAAAAGGGCACTTCACTTTTTCATTTTCAGGAGAAGAGAAGAGAAGAGCGCTGGGAGAGAAGGACGAGGGTTTTCTTCACTTGCAGAGAAAAAATTTTCATGCACAGAAATCGAGGAGTACTGAACACTTAATGCTGGCACAGTTTCCAAGACGAGGTACGGCCTGCATTAATCACAGTACGACTGCATTTAATAGTGCACAGAATTCGAGGTGAGTACGGCCTGTCTGTTGGCTGTACGGTTGCATTAAATTCAGCACAGAAATCGAGGAAGATATCAACATTTATTTGGCACGGTTTTCGAGGGACAGTACGGCCTGCATTAAATTGCTGGCACAAATATCGAGACAGTACGGTGCATTGATTGCTGGTACGATTTTCTAAGCTGCTGTACGGATTGTTTTGTTGGCACAGTTTTCGAGGTAATGTACGGCCTGTTTGCTGCTGTACATTAGCATTTATTTCAGGCACAGAAATCGAGAAGGGTGTACAGCTGGGTTTGCTGAGCACATTTCCAGACTTTGGGAAAAAGTTTGCCGGTGGAGATAAGTTGTATTTTCCACTATTTTTCTGTCCTGTACATTGCTGAAGAAAATAATTAAAATCTCTCCTCTCTGACTGGTTTTCCCCGTGGGGGTTTTTCCAGGGCTGATTAGCCAAAAATCTCTGAGTAAATTTTTATGGTGTGCATGCATTTGTTTTCAGCCTGTTAGTAATTTTTACTGTGTGTTTAAAATTGTTCGGAAAAATTTTAAGTAGCTTCAAGCCTATGCAAAACCGGCTGAAGTGAAAAACACAAATTGTTCATTTAAACCAGCAAACAGTAAATCTCAGTTTTTCAACATGGTATCAGAGCAAAGGGGGCAGAAACAGTGATTTTGCAGACACACAGAAATTTGCAGCATTCAGAAATTTTTGTTATTTTACTTCTGTTAGTGAACAACACTTTGTTGAGTTGTTGCTGAGATGGCTACAGGACTTAGATTGGAGGATAGGCTGGATGGGACAGGGAATTTTGTGCCGTGGAAGGCTAGGATTCTGCTGTTACTTTAAGAGAATGAGTTGTGGCCAGAGATAGTGAGAAACACTACTACAAACCCCATTGTCATTCCTGCATCTACAGATGCAGCAGCCCTCACAGCCTTCAATAAGAAGGACTGCAAAGCCAGGAGAATTATTCTTGATGCCGTGAAAGACCATATCATTCCTCACATTTCAGGAAAGGACAAGGCACATGAGATGTGGACAGCCTTGACCAGTCTGTATGAGAGTTCTAATGAGAACCGGAAAATGGTTCTCAGAGAAAAACTCAAGAGCATCAGGATGAATGGAGGTGAGGGGGTCACCGCATACCTTAATCAGATTTCTGCAGTTCAGGATGAACTTGCAGCTGTTGGGGAGAAGGTTGCCCCTACAGAGCTTGTGCGGACAGCGGTGAACGGGGCTTCAAAGTCCTGGAGTGCTTTTGTGCAGGCCATTGTGGGCAGGGAGAACCTCCCTGACTGGGAGAGGTTATGGGATGAATTTGTACAGGAGGAGACCAGGAGGGGTCTTGTACAAGGTAGTACTTCTCAGAGAGGAGCCGATGATGAGGATGTGGCTTTGGTTGCCAAGGGTAAGAAGAAGAAGGGCCCTAAGAAGGGTGGGGCCAAGCAGCAGCAACAGCAGGGTCAGCAGAGTGGACAGAAGAAGGACTTGAGTAAAATCAAGTGCTATGCTTGTCAGGCGTTTGGACACTATGCCTCTCATTGTCCAAGCAAGAAGAAGAAGAAGGGGCAGGGACAGCAGACTGCAGCCTCAGCTGAGGTTGATGAGTTTAGTGTTGCTTTTTAGAGGGAGTTTTCCCTTTATGCTGGACAGACTGAGAGAGAGAGAGTCACTCTAGCCACCAGCATAGATATGGATCAGGACAGGGAGCATTCCTTGTTGGCAGGACATGAGGGGAGCCCATCCACTTCTTCTACTTGGTACATTGACAGTGGAGCCACGAGCCACATGACAGGAGCTCGTGAGGTGTTCTCAGATTTGTCAGAGTCAGGTAGGGATGTGGAGGTTGTCCTTGGGGACAACACCGTTGTGAGAGCTGTTGGTAGGGGTACTATCACATTTCAGAGGGAGTCTATGAGTCCCATGACTCTGCGAGATGTGTTGTATGTTTCGGGGCTGAAAAAGAACCTTGTATCAGTTTCCACCATAGAGGACAGAGGGCTTGGGGTGTGCTTTTCAGATGGGAGAGTACAGGTATATCCCAAGGATGCAGGTATGTCCAAT
>LPNX010180250.1:1306879-1390522 GCA_001517045.1 Pseudotsuga menziesii | reverse complement strand
TTCGGCAAAATTTTAAGTAGCTTCAAGCCTATGCAAAACCGGCTGAAGTGAAAAACACAAATTGTTCATTTAAACCAGCAAACAGTAAATCTCAGTTTTTGAACAAGGGATGGTATGAGACCATTTGGCTGGAAACCTCGTCCATCAAAGTCTTTCAGAGTCGTTGGTGATGTTACAAGCTCAGGAGAACCAATAGCTTTCCAACAAGACAGGGACAAAACCGAAGTTGAAGCTTCTTTGTCTAAGACAGTTCTAAAGACCTTCTTTTAGACTAATTTCGTTATGATTTGGAAAGCGAGTTTGTGAGGTATTCTAGACTTATAGTTCTCGACATTAAAATGAATCAAATTAGTGTTGTCCGGGTCTAAAGCTCCTAACACGGTTAAAAAGTTTTTGCGTTGTGTAGGACAACTTTGGAGTACTTCCAAGGTAGACATTGCACATGGTGCCTAAGCAAGATCTTCAACTACATTATAAAACTGGGCAGCTCGGGTATTAGGGTTAAAAACAACCTTCCTAAGAGTACTCTTGGGTGGGCACAAAACCATGTCAATATTAGGTTTTTCAATGGTTAGGGGACCAGTAGACGAGGACTCGAGAGAACCAGTCACAGGGAGCTTTTCCTGAAGAAGAATTGTCTTCTTTCTTGTCTGTGGGTTTGTCATAACTCTGACTTCAAGTTTGCAAATTAATAGTGTTCGAGGACATCATGCGAATTTCCTTTGAAGAACTAGAATTTCCTTGATTAGACATGTGGTCTATCAGTTGTTGTTGAGAGAGAAAAGGATCAGTGAGAACTGCTGGAGCAGGATTAGTTTTTAGGAATTGATTGATTTCTTCACGATGAGGACACTCTTTCATGAAGTGGTCACCTCCACATAGCAGACATGGATATTTCACTTTTCTTTTCCCTTTATCATTCTCATTGATGGTTGGTTTTGGATTCTCCTGCGGGTTTCTAGATTTTTTGTTTTTGGCTTTACCTTTCTTTTTATTGTTGCCGGGTGTTTGTGTACTATGAATGGAATTTACCTCAGTGGAAACCTTGGTAGTTGAAAGATTAGGGGTGGAATTTTGGGGTTGCTTGGCAGGTTTTGCTGTTGGCGGGGACTGGATTTAACCAACAATCCCATCAACAGGTGTTTCTGCTGGTGGCTTGGAAGGGTCGGTGCTTGGGCGAGGAGCTTGAGGGATCAAGTCATACAATGTTCTAGACTGGGAATATACCAAGTCCAGATATTGGGCTTGACTAATGGCTTGATATTTGGTAATGACATCGCCCATAGCCACATCTCTAGCGATTGGAGGCAACAAAGATTTAATAAACCAATCAGCTAACAATTGATCCAGGATAGGAGCCTTAATAAGTCTTCACCGCCTTCTCCACTCATGGATATGATTTGATATGTGTGTGGAGGTGTTCTGACACAGATAAGTTAAGAGATCTATACCCGTTTCATAGCGGATAGGAAGTTGAAAGTGTTTAAGAAAGACAGTTGCCAAAGAACCAAAATCCACAAACGAATGTTATGGAAGTTCAATGTACCATTTCGTGGCAGTACTGGTCAAAGTTCGCTGGAAGAGTCTTAAATGAACTGAATCATCCATTAGGGAGTTCGAAGAACACCACAAATGGAATGTCATGACATGGTTTTTTGGATCATCTCCATGCTTGCCATCGAATTTTCGAATGTCTGATGGTAACTTTACCAGAATGGCAGGACACGAGGGGTTATGTCGAATGGGATCATTAATCAACTTGGACAAATCAGGAAAGTCCAAAGTTGCTAGGAAAGGTAATTGGTGATTATGTTGTACGTACTGGTAGTATTGATAGGGAATATAAGTACCACTAGGACCATAAGTATACTGATAGACAGGTTGTTAAAACAGCTGTTGTGATGAAGAACCACTGGAAGATCCACATGCAGGGGGTTGATTTCTAGGATCGGGACCATTAGGACCATAAGGAGGAAAGCCGCCAGGTCCTCTAGGACCATTAGGCACATGAGAGGGAGGACCTCCATAAGGTGGTCCTCCGGTAGCCCCTGTAGTATGTATAGGTATCCCTCCCATAGATGGCATGTAGGACCAGTTGGGTTTCCCCCATGGAGTGAAAGTATTACCAGGATAAGGCATTCCTGTAGGGGTGGGTTGGTAATTGATATTTCCTATAGGTACCTGATTTGCTGTGTAACCATACCCGCAAGAGGTTTGATTGGTTATAGGTTGTGCCCCCAAGGGCTGACTTGAACTAGATGGGGGGTTAACCACATTCGTGTGGGTAGGAGGGACATAGACTGGATATTGCTCTATACTAGAGGTTTGTCCATTACTAGCTACAAATCTAGTGATAGGTAATGTAGGTCGTGCCAAGGGTTGCCCCCCGCCACTGGAAGGTGTTGATGAAACAAGAATTGAATGTTGTTCCCCAGGTGCAGAAGACCCGAAAGGATTTGGAACAGACATAATATGGGAGGTGGTGGGGTTTGTGGTTTGAACTGGATTATGTGGAGTCATAGCGCGATCTAGAGTAGGTTCAATGGGTTTCATAGAATCAGCAAGTGAGAAATATCCCGCAGGCCAAGGGTCCGTATTACGAGGAAAAAATACCAAGCGAGGTGGTGGAGTACCCAATATGTTATCTATTTTCTTCTCAAGTTCTCTTGCACAGAGAATAGCTGCTGGGTATTGTCTATTTTCTTCTTCATTTGGTGAAATTTCTTCAGAAGAGGTTGGATGGGTTCCAAATGAAGCAATGGCCTATCCCATAGAGGTATCCCAAAACAGAGCATTGGGACCATAATTTGGACGAGTAGCATCATCAACATGGCCTTCTATGGGAGAATGGAAAGAAATATTACCCCTAGAAGGCTGTTGAGCCAAGGGAGGACTGTGCAAAGGATATGGATCTCCACATTCTACAACCACATTTTCTCCCGCTTGGGAGTTGGTAGCAGCTCCTTGGTCGATAGCTTCCATAGGATGTTCTCCCGAAACAGGAGTAAAATCAGGTGGAAATCCCTGTACAATTCTGGACTGTCTCAATTCAGCCAGTTTGTATAGTTCCTATCTAACCTAGGGTTTCAAAACTAGAAAAAACACACCAAAAAATTCCCCTACTTAAGCTATAGGCCAAACAAGCAAACTTAACTGAAAGGAGGAGTTTAGATAGTCCGGTCTCTCACCAGGATTGTCAAGAAGGTGCCACTCACGATATACCATAAGGGTACGTGCGTAGTAATCTCCCTGAAAGTTATTTTCGGTGTATGTCTCCAAGCAAGACAATCAAAGGTCTTTTCTCAGATAGATAAGGTATCCTAGTGGGGTCTCTTGATATATGCAAGGTACGTGGGAGCTCAAATCGGTATTAGTGCTGTCTAATGCACAACCGTTCACAAGGGGCCTTCCCATATACAATCGAGTACATGAAGTACCTTTCTATATACCTCAAGGGTACATGAAAGGCCGTTCGATATACCGATGGTACATGGAAGAACCGCGTGAGTCCCGGGATGTAGTGCGGATGAGTAACGACAACTCCTATGCTTAACGACGCCTGAACACGTCTCTAGCCTATCACTCAAATTTCTATGTAAATTTTAAGCCTATAACTACCGTTAATTTTAAAGTGGACGGTTAGGTGAATGCATGGAATTTTGACAGAAAAAGTAAAACCATGCAGATATGTAGATGCAAATATTTCACTTTACCAGTCGAGGAAATGACCATTCAATGATGGCCCTTATTTTGTTGTGATCGATAGAGATTCCATCCTTGGACACTATGTGTCCAAGGTGTTTAATCTTATCTTTAAAGAAATCACTTTTACTGAATTTTGTGTAAAGTTGTAGTTCTATTAACACTTGTAGAATTATCCTTACATGTTCTTTATGTTCTTGTTCGTTCTTAGAGTAGATTAGTATGTCTTCGATGAAGACAACCACAAACTTATCTAGGTATTTTCTTATAATTTTGTTCATTAAACACATGAATGCAATAGATGCGTTTGTCAACCCAAAAGGCATTACGACAAACTCATAGTGACTGTAGCGGGTCTTGAATGTTAAATATCTCCTCATCTTTTATTCGTACTTGATGATAACCAGATCTCGAGTCTATATTTGAAAAAATAGTTGCTCCGTGGAATTGATCGAATATATTATCTATCCCAGGGAGTGGGAATTGGTTCTTAATGGTCATCTTATTTAAATGTTGGTAATCTATACATAATATTAATGTTTTGTCCTTCTTTTTCACAAACAAGACCGGTGCTACCTAGGGAGAGACACTAGGTCGAATGTACTTTTTATTGATTATTTCTAGTAGTTGATTTCAGCTCTGTAAGTTCTATTATATTCATTTGGTATAGATCTTTTGATGCTGGCACCGCTCCGAGTATCAGATCGATCATGAAGTCAATGTCTCTTTTCGGAGGAAGTCCGGGGACTTCTTCTGGAAAGATGTATTCAAACTCCTTCAAGATTGGTATGTCTTCTAGTTTAAGTTTGTTATTTTTTTCATTATCATTCATTATATAGACAACAAACACTTTACATCCTTTTCTTACTGATCTTTTCATTTGTAGCGCAGATATTTCTTTGATTATCACCTTCCTAGGGATCCCTTTTGCTTTTATATTATCTCCATTATCGTCAGTACATGTAAAGGTTTTATTAAAATAGTTTAACACAACTTTATGTTCTTCTAGCCAATCTATTCCTATTAATAAATCATAGGATCCTAAAGGAAGAATATTTACATTAACATGCGTAAGGAAATCATTCATCATCAATTTACAATTTCCAACAAGACTAGTAACTTTTCGTTTTGTACCGGTCTCTAATTGTACTAGCCATGACTTATCAAACTTTTATGGATCAGTTTTCATAATTCAACTATTCTAGGTGATATATAACTCAGGATTTCACCTACATCAATTAAAATATAGATAGGTTGACTGTTTATCATACCTTCAATTTCAACCATAGAAGTCTGCTGGTTTGCTTGCCGGTTTTCCAATGCACAACATATTCTGGGCATGCTCCTTGCCATGTTCCCAACTGTAACTGCTTCTTGGATAGAATGAACATTAAAATTATTTTTTCTTACTGGACAGTCTTTAAAGTAATGTGGCCCTCCACACTCCCAACATTTTAAGGGTTCTTTTTGTGCTGGGTTCTTATTAATTACAATAGAAGGTTCTTTTACTGCATAATTTTGGGGTTTAAAGCCTTTGTAGTGTTTACCTTGATATCCCCTATAGTTATTTCCTGTGTTTTTATGGAAATTATTATGCTTCTTTCTAGGATCAAAATTATTTGGCCTTTTATTCTTCCAAGCTGGCACATTTTCCCTTTTATTTTTGTTTAGGTCGTAACAAAAATTTTCCTTCCTCATCGCTTCCTCTAGTGTCTTTGGATTGTCATGCTCAATTTGTTATTTGAACATGATGGGAAAACAACTGAGGAACCGTTGTATTTTATGCTTCTCATAAATTATGAAGGAACGTAACGAATCAGACTTAAAAACTTACTGCACAGTTCTTTCATCATCATGGCTCCTAGCCTTGGTTCATAAAATTATTTGGCCTTTTCTTCATAGTATTGTTCTGATAAGTACTTTATTTTAAAGAGTTTTTAAATGTTTTCCAAGTTAAATATCTCTCTTTTATCCGCTTAACCTTGTTTATGTCTTGCCACCATATATATGCCTTTCCAGTCAGATTATAGATGGCCATTTTAGCCTTTAATTCATCAGAGTAGTTGTATACTTGGAAGTACTTTTTCATCCCGGACAACCATGCTTCTGCCTCTTCGCCCTTCTCAATTTCCCCATTGAACATAGGTGGTTTAATTTTCTTAAACTCTCCAGAGATTTCCTCATAGGCTCTGTATTTATTTTTTCTTTTTGTTATCATCACTGATTTTTCTTGACTCTTGTTGTTTACTGTGATGTTTAATTGACTCTTCACTGGAAGTTTCATATTTATTGCTGGAAAAATCGAATTTTCTGCCCTTACGTTTGTAAGGTGCAATTTTAGGCATTTCTTGTTCGAATTCCTTATTATTTTTCTCTTTTTCATCGTTATGGATCTCATCTAACAGAATAGCATTTAGTTCTTCCCGGGCCTTTAGAATTCGCTCGTTATCTTCTTTAAATTTTCTCAATTCAGACCTTAACTCTTTGACAATTCTTTTTATTTCATATTTGTTATCTTGATTGACATTTAAATCTACCCAAATGTCCCCATCTTTTAAATTACCCTATTTGTTATTTAAAGGATTTTATGGGTGACCTTCCTCTTCTACAGTCATCTCTACATTTGCCATGTTTCCTGCAAAATATAGTTATTCTTCTCTTTGTTGTTTGTAAGAGAATTTAACCAAAATAAAGTAGAAGTTAGTTTTCGGTAGCAATTCTAGTAGTGAGCCAATTCAGGCCTAGTGCTCTAACCGTGCTCTGATACCATTATGTAACACACCTAAACATCATAAAAAAAATTACATGCATTACTTTTACATTTACTTAGCAGATTTGTAAGTTTTACTTCTACTATTATTAATATTTTTGTCCTACTGATTACAATAGGATTTGCTGATGGTTACAATGGCTATTTCGGGCCTTCTGGAATATTCATCCATGTTCATGTAGGTGATGTACTTTGTTTATACCTGTTTATTTAATTATTTATATTTATAATAGGATGCACTAGCCTATGGCATGGGATACAGTCCATGTCTTGTCCCATCCTTTCAATTACATTAGTTTACAAGGCTTTGGCCTTACCATGATTTATACCGTCTGTGTAAGGATCTGCCCCTAAGTGTGAGAAGCTTAGGGTTTGTAAGCATATGGGTCTCCATATGGTGACCTCTTGATATTAATAAAAAGTGAGGGTTTAAATTCTATCTTGTTGGCATGACCCTACATGTTTTGTTTTAAAAGCATTTCTTTATGGCCCTTCAAGCTCATGGTGTAAATGATATATCCTAAGGTTTTAACAAATATTTATGGATTAAAAAGCATAAACCCAACTATGCATGCGTTATAGCTTTAATGTTTTGAAAACATAGTTCTATGATATGATTATAAATATTTTGATGACCTTAGATTATCCTAGCGCTAGGGTGAAATGGTGATCTTGTTATATACTATGGTTATGATCGAAGGAGTATGGACCTTGGCATAACCACAAAGGAATTATATGCCAGTCTTATCACTACAAATATTTAGTGCATATGCTAATGTTTATAAGATTTAACCTTGGGTTTTAATATAGTGATGGTTATAAATATATAAGCGAAGGTTTCTATGGTGGAGTATATGGTTTGTTGATGTATTTGTAACTTCAGAATAAATTCACTTATGTATTTCATATATTGTATTTAATTAGTCCATGATGTTCATATCGAGAGAATCAATAATGTAAACAAGTCATGTAAAGTCATAGAGGTTAACCCTCCTTGTTGATTAGGGGTTAAAGTCCCCGCAGTTGTGGGGCACTGGGGTTATTAGACTCTCCTAGAGAAGTCGGCCATGGTAAGTTCTTATCAAGTCAAAAACTAGTATAAATAGAGAGTGAGCCTCTCTACTTATCACACAGTCACTCACACTTAGTTGTAGGGCATGAGTGAGAGAGAAGGAGTTGGGATAAGAGAGAGAACAACTGCCGAAGATCATCTTACTGTCTTTGGGTTTTACTGATGCCATTGGTGCTTATTCTATCTCTGAGGAAGTTGCGGGGTTTTCTCCTTTATGGTTTCCTCGAGGAAAATATTTGTGTCTATTGTCTCTTGTGATTGATTGCTATGCATGTTATTCTCTCAGATAAGATCCTAAGATAATACTGTCTAAATTGATAAAAATCTAACATGGTATCCGAGCTAACCTGAGAAGAAGAAACTGTGTAGTTGCAGAAGCTAGGGATTTTTACTTTTTGGGTCTCTATCCACAATCCATCAACAAAAGTAGGCTAGGATAACTCTCCATTGAAGGGCACATCTTTATGTCGAAGTAGAATTTGATTCCCGGCATTTTCAGTTTTTGCTGCGGGAAATTAGGGATTTTTTACAGAAGAGGAATTTTTGAGTGAGCCTAGCATAGGATTTCTGTCCTCACCAAAATCAAATTTTAGAGACCAAGGTCGAAGTTTTTGGTTGAGTAAAACTTCGGGAAAGTTAAACCCTAGTTTGACCTCGGGTCGAAAAAACCCTAAAATACTAAAACGGGTAGTTTTGGTACATTTTCTATATATAAGGATTGAAGAAGTATCAAGGGCCAAAATGTTCACAGGCCAAAGATAAAATCTTGATGTACCCTGTTTAAAAATTTTAGCCTCAGATTCTCTATATTATGGGAGATATGATTCCTCCAAATCAGGGTTCTAGCATCTTCCAGGATTCATCCCTAAACAGGACACTTGGGGAGAATTGCTATATCTCGGGCTACGAAGCTCCAAATGAAATTTAGAAAGATGTTACAAATAGGGCACCGACTTTAATTTCTGTGGTAAAAGTTTCATACCTTGATGATGAAACAGGGACACTTGGAAGTCCATACAATTTCTCTATGCTAAATAGTCCTAAAAGAAGTCATCTTGGGAAAAATTTCATAAGTCCCAATTGGTGAAACCAATTATACTCACAACTATGGCGTTTGAAAGAAGACAGAAGAGGATACCTAAGTATGAAATTTAAGACACAGAGGATTAGTAATTTTAGAGATACATCAGAAACAATATCAGGAATTTCTATAGAGGAATTTGGAAAACTAGGGCTTCTTGTCCCAGGAGCTTCTCTCCACTGTTTTTAGAAAAGGAGTACATTGGAAAACTTTCCTTGAAGAGGCCCATATTTCTATCCAATCAGAAGTTTGAAATTCCAAGTTTTTAAAATTAGGGTTTCTCTGACAAACCCTAGATCAGCTAGCTTCGGAACCAGGACGGACACCTCAAATCAGTAAGATCTAATATTTTGCTATTTACAGTTGAGGTTCTCATTTCAACATGGCTAATCACACCAGCTTGATGACAAGCTTGGTGAAGCTGAAAAATTCCGAGCATGGAAGTATAGGATTTCACTAGTTCTTGAAGAAAAAGAATTGGACACCTACATAAGTGGAGAGGTTCCAGTTCTGGAGGAAGATAAGGATAAAGCCTTACACAAGAAGAACTTGGTCAAGGCCAAGAGGATTATTATGGATTGCATCACCTTATACCACAAGTATCTTCCCCTAAGACACCTAAGGATATGTTTGATTCCTTGACCAAGCTATTTGAAGAAAAGAATATAAATTGGATGAAGTGTAGGAACTCCAAGAAAGTCACTTGGATTAGTATTTCAATAAGAAAGGTCTAGGAGACAAAGGGAGATAAGGCTAAGGCTAGAGACAAGAGAATAATTGAAGATTCTATTAAATATCATCTCATCCCTCATGTGTCATCCCTGAAGACACCAAAAGGAAGTGTTTGATGCTATGATGAAGTAGTAGAAGAAGAATAAGATACTATTATAACCACCTTGAATGGCCTCCTAGGATCATGGGATTAATTCATTCAAGCAATGTGTGATCACTTTCAGAAGACTCTAGGAAGAGCATGCACAAGATGAAGCTCAATCCATAATAAGAGAAGATAGGAGCAAATGAAGATCAAGTGCTCACGATTCAAATAAGATCCCTCAAGCGATGAGGAATATGAAGAACTCAATTCTTGAAGAACCTCTTATCCATCTTAAGCATTTGGATAAGAAATGATGCTGTTATGAATGAAGAAGATGATGAAGCTGAAAGAAGGAGTCTACCCATGAAACAAATAAAGATAAGCATCGATTCTTCATTTCATGATATTGTTTTTTTTGTTATGCATTTCTTTATATTCAGTTGATGTATTATGCATGATAGAATGTTTGAATTAATTCCAGTATATTATTAATACGCCTGTGATGGGTAAGTAGCTCATGGTGCTATACAACTCTCCATTGCTACTTATATATAATGAAACCTCTTTGCTGACATATTGGATTAGTTCACAATCTCAATGATGTCTTGGTAGAGATGGAAGGCATCTAGAAAGTTTCCGTGAGATATGGATGAATGTTGTATTGGCTAAAATAGTTGCATGATTATATCTTTATGCATAAGAATTTTCCATTATGAATATGCCTTATGAAATGTTTCTAACCATACAACTGATGCATTTGACTTGTAGGAAAGATCGCGTACAATCACCTACAAGAAAATACGGATGAGACTTGTTCTGAAGAACAAGTGATGTCAGTTCAAGAAATAAGACAAAATGAAGAATAGTATGACGAGACTTCAATAGGTTTCAGACACAATGGAGTTATGTGACACTGTTGAGCGACATCATTGATGCAGAGCCTTCCGACTATGAAGAAGTAGACAAGAAGAAAGGGAAGGAGAGTACTAGTTCAAGAAGAATGATGTCTAGGATGCAGTATCTGCAAGTTCCATCATGCAGTAGATGGAAACATCATGGGATACAAGGCAAGGTTATAGCATGAGGCTTCTCACAGAAAGAAGGCATAGACTATGAAGAGACATTTGCAGCCACTAGAAGTTAAGACACATGACATGCAGACTCAAGTGTGCAAATTAAAGAAGGCCTTGTACGAGCTCAGAAGACACCCATGGGATAACAAATACATGAGGATCTTGAAGATCACCTAAAGTGATGAAGATGTTAACCTTTGCTACAAGGTTGAAGATGAAAGCCTATAGAGGAGGAAAATCTCAAAGATGGGTGCGAGAAGAATGTTTTCAAGATAGATGATATTGAAATCCAGTGAGCGTAGATGGATACATAGAATATTAGTAGTAGAGGAAGCTACTTGTCACTCCAACACATAATGTTTCAATTCATAGAGTACGAAAGGTAGAGAGAGAATGATGCTCTGCTTCAGAGGGAGTGACTGCAGAAGATTCTGAGGTTCGACATGGTACGAGAGGATGGATAGATTACTGATGACTCTAAGCTTTACTGAGAGTAAAGAGGATTCCAAACTTTACTTCAAGGTTGAAGGTGGAATACTAGTGATGATCCTATTATATGTCGATGACTTGTTCCTAACAAAAAATAGAAACTCATTAAAGTTGCAAAAGGAGACTTACTACCAAGTTCGAGATGAAGGAATTGGATATGATGCACTACTTTCTAGGCATGGAGGTGTGGGAGGATGCAGATGGAATCTCCATAGGACAAGGGAAGTATGCATTGGAGATCCTGAAGAGGTTCGGGATGATGGACTACAAGGACATGGCCACACCTATGACATCGAACTTGAAGCTATTGAGTGATGCTTCATCAGAGATGGTTGATGCCACGATGTATCATTAGATGATTTGTTTCTTGATATACCTGACGAATATGAGACTAGATATTTGCTTTGCTGTGAATACATTGAGACATGTTCACCTTATGGTTGCAAAGCATGCAGTGAGGTACCTAAAGGGTACAGTCGATTATGGGCTCAAGTATGAAGTGAATCAGAAGATGAACCTAGAGGGTTATGTGGATTCAGATTGGGCAGGAAGTGCCATTGATGGGAAGAGAACTTCAGGGTGTTGCTTTAATATGAGATCAGGTGTGATCTCTTGGTTTAACAGGAAGAAATCATGCATGGCGCTGAGTACAACTGAGGAAAAATGTGTTGCCATTTTCTTGGTTATTTGGGAGGTAGTATGTTTTTGTGAAAACCACTATTTGATTTGTTTGATCTCCAGATGGATGCTACTTGCATTTTTGTATGATGCAGAGAGGAGCAGTGAAGCTTCAGGTCGAGATATCTTGAAAGAGGGAGTTCTAGCATAGCCGGTGAGACAGCTTTCCTGAGCATAAATCCTGGCGAAGCTCATAGGTTGCTTAGACGTAATCAGTCCTGTAGGTTGTCCTCAGATGTAATCGGTCCTGGCGAAGCTCCTAGGTTATCCTTGGATGTAATCAACCCTGAAGTGATTCTATGCTAGAAATGGCTAGAGTGAAGTTTGAGTACTTCAAGGAGAAGCTTGGTGTTCTCCAGATATATGGTGTGTCCTAATATGCTAGTAGATGTAAGTGCTAAGCCTTTCCTTGGATAGTAGATGGTGTGTCCTACTATGCTAGAGGATGTAAGTGCTGGGACTTTCTGACTGGGTCAAATATAAGTGCTGAGCCTTTCTAACTTGGTCAGATATAAGTGTTGTTGCTTTCTCTGGATAGTAGGTGGTGTGTCCTTCTATGCCAGTAGATGTAAGTGTTGGGCCTTTCCTTGGATGATAGATGGTGTGTCCTATCATGCCAATGGATGTAAGTGTTGGGCCTTTCCTCGGATGGTAGATGGTGTGTCCTACCATGCCGATGGATGTGAGTGCTGGGCGTTCCTTTCTGACATGGTGGTGGATGTGCTCCTTCCATGGTCAGATGTAAGTGCTAGGCCAACCTTTTTGACTAGGTCAGATATAAGTGTTGAAGAAGATGAAGATATACATGGAGTCTAGGCCTACAATCAACGTGAAAAAAGGGATGGCTCTATAGAACTTCCTATGACGAGAAGAATTGAGAGATAGCACTAGTTGATTGAGATAACGGAAGCAGTGATGATGATGATCCATCTTTGATGATGATCCAGTGATGACCCAACTTTGATGATGATCCAGTGATGATCCAACTTTGATGATGATCCAGTGATGATCCAGTTTCGATGATGATCCAGCATTGATGATGATTCAGACTTGATCCAGAGAAGAAGACTTGTGCTAATGAATTGTGTCAAGAGAATACCTTCCTAGTTAAGAGGGAGTGTTGATGTATTTGTAATTTCAGAATGTATTCACTTATGTATTTCATATATTGTATTTTATTAGTCCCCGATGTTCCTATCAGGAGAATCAATAATGTAAACAAGTAATGTAAAGTCATAGAGGTTAACCCTCCTTGTTGATCAGGGGTTAAAGTCCCTGTAGTTGTGGGGAACTAGGGTTATTAGACTCTCCTAGAGAAGTCGACCCTGGTAAGTTATTGTCAAGTCAGAAACTAGTATAAATAGAGAGTGAGCCTCTATATTTATCACATAGTCACTCACACTCAGTTGTAGCGCATGAGTGAGAGAGAAAGAGATGGGATAAGAGAGAGAACAACTGTCGGAGATCATCTTACCGTCTTTGGGTTTTACTTCTGTCATTGGTGCTTATTCTATCTCCAAGGAAGTTGCGAGGTTTTCTCCTTTATGGTTTCCCCAAGGAAAATATTTGTGTCTATTGTCTCTTGTGATTGATTGCTAGGCATGTTATTCTCTCAGATAAGATCCTAAGATAATATTGTCTAAATTGATAAAAATATAACATGGTTTCCATTCTTATCCATGTCCCATGATTCAAATGGTATACAATGATTTGGTTTTAAAAGTGTTCTGACTATGGTTTAAATATGGTATGTAGTTGACTTAATGAACTATCCTGACTGCGAGTTGACAGCACAACCATGATTCGAGTTGGCATGCGGGCTTGATCTCTACCCTACACCTAGATAGTGAGATAACACAGTCTCATAGGGTTTCGTAAAAGCTCAATTACTTTGTCTTTAGCACTCATTTGGTGATGTAGTTTGGTCGGAGGCCGGTTGAGGCCGAGGTAGGCTTTGCATGAAAACTTGCTCTAGTTTACTATGTTAATTGCATTGTCTTGATCCATTCTTACCGTGTTAATGGAATTGTCTGAGGTAACTTCTTTTGAAATCTTATTCAACCATCTACCTCCCAACACCGAAGCTTCAACGAGCTTGCCAACATTTCTGCCATGCGACCAGACTGTTTCAACAGGTGAGTAAAGCTTGTCACTTAACCTCGCATTTGGTTTGTAAAGGATAGCTTTAGTTTCATTTACTGATATGTTGTTAGGTGAATGTAGGTTGTGGAGGAATAAGGGTGCTCGGAGGAGCCAACCCTTGGACCTCGTTGCAAAACGACAAGGTAAGTTTTCAATCCTTTTTTTTTGTTTATTACTGGATTTTGAAATAATATTGTAATGTGATGATTATTGACTACGAATGGGAAAATCATAGATTCGACACTGGAGAAGGAGGTGACATGGTCACCTCCTCCCAGGCCCATGTTTCCAAATGCCTAGGTAACTCCCTTTTAGATCTTAAAACAAGAATTTCGCTTTTATTAGTCTTTACACAGGTTGAACATAAATGGTAATACTTTGGTTTAAATGTTCACAAGTGGAGTCGAATAAGGGAATGGGAACAAGGGTGAAGGATACTACTGTATTTATGATAACTTTATCTTGAAGGAAAAATACAATGTTGTGATGGGAAACCCTTAGGGTTTAACTTGCATTGTAGATCCTTGCGACCATTCTACTTATGTCATTATCGTAGATGTAAAAGTGTTGTTTTTAGGTTTCCTATATAACTATTAAAAGAAGAACATACCTATCCATAGGGTCTATGCGAATTCTATTAAGTGTTTAAAACATAGTGATAGATATTTTGATTCATAGCATCCATCCTTGATAGTCTTATAATTGATATTGGTAAAATAAATGTTGTTTTATTTGATGAATTCGCTGTGATGATTCCTGTCCATATTGTGGATGCAACTTGTGAAAGTCGATGGTAGCCATTTACTGGGCTTACGACCAGATTGTATACATTCTTATAGCTTGTGAGATTTAATATACCTCATAGGGTTTGTGACTGTTTAAAAAAATGTGAATCATTGATTTGCAAGTAGTCGCAGCCATTTGACATGGGCTTACAACCATATTATGCGTTTTGTTATGTAATATAGTTAATGGTTTATACCTGCGATTCTATTTGTGTTTGTTTTAGTTTTATCTAATAGAAGACTATATTTTAATTAGTTACCTTTGAGAGACTCGATCTCACGATCTCTGTAATGTATTGTAATCTCACGTAAACTTTTTCGAGGTCTACCTCTGTATAAACTAGGGTAGCCACGAGGTGGACTTACAACCCTGTAAATACGGTGTTGGTTATGTTTATTAACATGACCCTTAGGGTCTGTGATATCTTGAAGTAAAGTTAAGATTTGGTATTATTACTATCCTATGCATATTTTGAATATGTTTAAACAATAGGATCTTCGATTCGTATGTTTGTTCTCACCATTCTGTAGTTTCTTTAATTACTGTGAGGGGAAAAGATCTCATGATCTCTATAATGTTGTTTAGCAGGTGAATGTTTCTTATATAGTTTAAACTTATGTTTTGACTGGATTCATTTGTAATCATGCATCCATAATTTTCGTTAGAATGATTGTGAGATTTATTCAAGCATTAAGAGAACAGTAATGTAATTATTGTATAATTGTTAGGATACACAAAGTGGATCTTTGCTTTGTAGTTACATTTATAACCTAGGACAGAAAGGGATTTCATAGTTGTATTATTATAAACTACAATTTATTTTATCATAGGGCTATTAAGTAATTACCTTTACCCCCAATATCCGACATCCTACTAAGTGGATTAAGGGATCTGATTTAGTTTGATTATAAGTATTTCTATGTATGTATACTTAAGATAACAACATTTCTTTTTCCTATGTAGATCTTATTCAATTCTAATACTTAAATTTGAATCTTATGAGTTGCAATGATGTTAATATTATTTAAAAGAATTATTCCCGTAAATACTAAATACTACAGATTTGTATTATTTAAATGAATTATGTCTATATATACTAAATAGTATTTTGGGCAAACGAAAAGCTGCAGATAAATGCCCCCCACCTTCAACATTTGCCAAGGGAAATTAGAGACCAAATGACAAATTTTGAATCAATTTCTTTTTAGCATATTTACAGAGAACTAAATGTTGAAGCAGACAAGCTATCAAAAGTGGCATTAACTCTCCCTCCAGGTTTAATGGAGGTAAATGAATTTGTAAATAATCTTTCGGTGAATTAATATGTTAGGTTTTAAAAGCTAAACATATTTGGATGGGGCAATAAAAATCCTACGTTAAATGAGGAATTTTTGACGATATTTATGTAAGCCCCTAGAGGGAAGTTCATTTTTATTCAGTGAGAATAAAGCGATTTTTTTCTTTGGAAAAAAAATACTAAATATTAAAGATCTATATTATAACAATAGATTATAATCTAATATTGTTATTTCGTATAAGAACTAGGATGAATATTTTGTAGGTGGATTCTATTCATATACATTGAATAATGCAGATCTATACTATAAACAAGAATTATAGATTCAGTCGACATTTAATTTCGTAAATGTAGATTAAGGTAGATTTAGGAAAAACCGATACAAATAGGAAATATACATCTAATGTAGGAATACACTATACATATTTAGAAATAGATGATTTCAATCCACTAGGTGTAGGATTCAATTATAACACCAGTAAGCTAACTAAAAACAAACTAGAGTTTACATTAGACTTCTCCAGATCTAAGATTTAAACATATTTTATAACAATTAAAAATATAAGTATGAACCTAGCACCAATGTTGGGAAAAAAAAAGTGGAGAAGTTGTTCCTCCCAACCAACTCCCAGAGCAACCAATTTACTTGCTCCAGAACCCCCGAGCCCGTTCGCTGAACTGCAAGAGCAAAATCCTTCAATGCGCCATCTTTTGCATTTCATAGATGTTAATCCTCGTCCAATGCTAGCCTCTTGCTGCTCATGGACATACTAATATATAGTATTTTTCCTAGGGCTTGGTCATTTATGAGCCTCCTGCTCTTTAGCACTCAACTAGAAGTTGTGATCTAATTTTTGGGGATGATGCCTCCTGCATCTTGAGTTCTAACTCAGTGGTTTCTGCCACTTGTCTTTTCCTCTTATGGGTTAGAAAACACTCTTCAACAACTATATCCACTTTTTTCCACCTTCAACATATTCTATTAATAAAAATGTTTTAATTACAAAATGCTTTATTCTTGACTTTTCTGTCAAAAATAATAAAATAATAAATAAAGTATTTTCCAGCAAAATTAATAATAATTGTTAATTTAGAGACATTACAACATGACTACAGGCATATGGCCTCGACCTCTATCCACATGCTTGAGATAAGCCAACATCACAATCACCCCCCACACATATACCCAATGCAAAGGAGTAGGCTATCAAACAAGATCAAGAGAAAGTACAAAAGAAAAAAAATTAAGAAATGGATTATAGTAATTCAAAGCCTTGTATATATTGTTTATGAATGTATATTGAAATTGTGAGCAAGAAGTGGCAAAGGACCTTAAGTTTTATCATTCCAACTAACTTTTGAAAATTTGAGATTAATAGCTATAAACTCCACCCGTGTAACTTGATAGATCTCCACAAGTTCCAATATGTGAATGTTATGGGGAGCTTTCAAATATTTTTTAAATTTTTGTGCATCCTTTCATAAGTTGCAATTTTAGAACATTGACATGCAATTAGAGTAACTTACTGCTCCTTTCATTTAAAACTATTTTTGTTTCTCTTATATATTTAGCTTATTTTATTGTCCTTTTTACTTATATGTGTGAGGAGTATTCATTATTTTTTGAATTGAGAATGTATCTAAAGTTTTATCTAACCTAAGGATTGATAGATCGCCATTTAGTGCTTTATTTTCAAAACCTAAAAAGGCCCTTGCCCATGGGCATCTAATGTATGCAAATTTATTTTCTCTATAAATGAAATTATGATTAAAGCAAAAATTGTTGTGCCTTTAATTGAGAGACCTTTATATTGTCTTATATGTTTTCTAAACTAATTTTCACATATGTTAATCTCTTTGAAACCTAACTTGAATAATAGAAATAACTTTTTTTTCAGAGGAAAAAATACCAGACCTTGATATTCTTATTGAATCAAAGGACATCATATTCATTTAGCCAACAAAGGGCAATTCGAGCTTCTGCAAAAACATACACATTTAAGGTCCCCTTTGATTACTAAATAATCAGTGAAACATACCAATCTTCCAGATAACAAGGAAACAAAAAAGCATAAAGTTTGTCATGGATAGACTTTCTCATCATTCCTGATAAACAGGTCAGAAAATGCTGAAACCACAAAACAAACTAGTCCTGAGCATAACAAGAAGGCTGAGAGTCTCTTCAATGTCAGCTAAGAACCAGTTCGAACATACATAGATATATGTGCCAAAATAAAGTGTAGGGGCTAAATCCCAACACAATCTAAAAAAGATGATAATTCCCTTGATCAATGATCATACCATCCAATGATTCAGTAAAGTTCCTGAAACCGGGCTCCAACAATAAAGCCTTCTTTGAGAGATTGTCATCCTGCTAGTTATGCTCACGATAAATATGTTTGATGGTCACAGGAGGGACATGTTGTAGCAAAGATAGAATGTCATCACACCAGTGACTCAGATGTGGGACATTTAGTGATGCTAATATGTTAACCCAAGATATAATGACAAGTGAATCACCATAAACAGTAAGTAGAGGGATCCCCAAATTTTTGATCACCATAAGAAGGGACCACAGAGCTAGAAGCTCAGATCTGGTATTTGTGCTTCTGCCACAACCCATAGAAAAGATAATAGAGTATGAAGCATTGAAATGAATCACAAATCCAACACCACCAATATTCCCTTCAGCAGCCCCATCGAAATAACCACAAGGGTAACTGATCAAGGGACCAGAGCCAACAACTCTAGTTTGTTTCTTCTTGTATGGGACCGGATACAAATGAATGAGATCATCGATTTGCTTAAGAAGTGCATGAGAAGAGGCCTGTTTATTGTCAAAAATGCATCGATTCCTTTGTTTCCAGATACACCAGAAAAAGAAAAGAGGGAAGTATCTAAAGGAAGAGCTACCAGGAATACATTTGAACCAATGTTACAGAAAGGAAATGACAGTGCAATGCTAGATAGAGGGTAGCCCAAAATGGTTGCCAAAGGTTGAGTAAACACTTCTGGAGAAAGAACAATCAATGAATAGGTGCTATAATGTATCTTCACCCCTTTGACATAGTAAAAACATGCTTGGACCCAGTCTACAACGACGCTGGAGCTTGTCCCAGGTCAAAATCCGATTCCTTACTACTAACTAGATGAAACAACATATTTTTTTTGGAATATTAAGTTCCCAGAGAAGGTCTAGTACAGGAGACCAAATCACAGTGTAGTAAGTAGAAACGATGCACTCGTATCCATGTGTAGCAGTAAGAACACCCACATAATGATCATGTGACCACAATAAAGAATCACGTTGTTTAGAAAGTCTAATCCTACCATACTCCAGCCCCGTGGTAAAATTGTCACAAATATGCTTCCAGTCACCCTCCAGATCCAATTCCTCGGCCATGAACCAATATTTCTGTGCACTTGAGGCAATATTTCTTGCTTGGTCCAGCAAAGAAATACCATAATCCTCCAGATAGTCTCGAAGGTCAAGAGGAAGCATAAATGGTGATCCCAGACCAACAATCGGATCTAGTCCCACCCGAATAGACTTTCCATTACCAACCTTCCAGATTAGACCATTGCCCAACCAAGAAAGAGTATGAAGAAAACCCTTCTAGATCACAGAGACACCTCTAGCAGAAAAAAATTTCTTACGAAGCTAGGTTGCCACAGGGAGTTTTTTCAAATACTTCACTGTCAATAGATGAAACCAAATACCAGTCCCATTGATAGCCAGCCAGAAACTTTTAAGACAAAGGGAAAGGCTGAACCAACCCAAATGTTTGATGCCCCAGCCCCCCAGAGAAGTCAGGAAAGACAAAGAACTCCAATCTACAAGATGGTATTTTTTGTTGACCGCAGAAGAACCCCACAGAAAAGAGAAAATCATACTTCTGAGCTTGTCAAGTATGGATTGAGGGACATGTACTAGGGCCATCCAATATACCAGCAAACTAGTGAGGACTGCTTTGATCTAAACAAGTCTTCCCCCAATGGACAAAAGGCGAAAGGTCCAATGCTGGATTCTTTTCTCAAATTTTTGCAAGAGCCAATTCCAGTCCTTAACCAAGTACCCAAGGGGCTTAAGATAGTATCCTAGGTAATTAAAACCCTTCTTAATGTGCTCAAATTTGTAAGGGAAGAACCTAGAGATCTTGTTCAGTAGACCAACATCCAAATTATTGTGGAGAAAGAAAGATTTATCCATATTAATTTGCATACCAGAGGCATCACAGAAGGTATCTAGTATGAATTTAAATGCAACCCATTCCTCGAATGTACTGGTACCAAACATAATCACATCATCCATAAAGAGTAGATGAGTGAGTGAAAGCTGTGGAGAAATCTTAATGCCCCTGATCTTACCATTGCTTTGTACATCCTTAATAAGTAGACTTAGCCCTTCAATGACCAGAATAAATAGCAACGGGGATAATGGGCAGCCCTGTCTAATGCCACGTGAAGCTGTAAAAAAACTAGAGGGAGATCCATTGACAAGAAGTGCAAAATTAGCAGAGGACAGACAACCCAAAATCCAGTTTGCACCCACCAGAGGGACACCAATTTGGAGAAGAATAAGTCTGAGATAAGTCCAATTCACTCGGTCGAGGGCTTTAGAGAGATCCAGCTTTAAAATAAGAGCACATATATTTTTTGTTTTGATAGTGTGAAGAAATTCTTGTGTAATAGCCAGGGGCTCAGTAATTTGTCTATTATTTAAAAAATCAAATTGCTAAGGAGAAATAAACTTGTCTAAATAAGGCTTGAGTCTCTGGGAAGCTACCTTAGAAATCATCTTATATACCAGATTGCAAAGGGAAACAGGTCTAAAATCAGCAAAGGAAATGGGCTTTTCCTTCTTAGGAATAAGCGCTATGAAGGTAGAGTTTAATGAAGGTGTCACCTTGCCTTCCCGCCTGGAAGATTCCACCACATTAACAAGTTTAGGCCCCAAAATGTAAAGAAAGCTAGGTAGAATTGAACATGCCATCCATTAGGCCCCAAAGACTTATCCTTTTTAAAGGTTTTAAGGGCTGATTCAACTTCCTCCAGTGTGATTTGGCATGAGAAAGGCTCCCTCTCTTCAGAGTTAATAAAGGAGGGAAACAATCGAATAACTTTTAGTTGGGTCTCGATATTGGTCAGGTGGTCATCTTCAAATATTTTCTTGAAATACCTAACCCCCAGGGCCTTAATTCCCAAGTCATCAACAACCTGATTTCCATCCTCATCTTCAAGGCCCTAGATAGCATTATGGTTCTTTCTGGCTGAAGCCACATCATGGAAGAATTTGGTATTGGTATCATCCTGCAATGCCCAAGTCAATCTACTTTGCAGCCTAGCAGATTGTAATTCATGGTCCATCCACCTTTGTAACTCGAGCCTAAGAGCCAGAAGCCTAGTATGATCCTGAGCACAAAGCATACCTGAAGATGAGGAGTCAAGTAGACTATTGATTTCTTCCTCAATAAGTATGTATTTTTCTCTCATCTCTAGGGATTTAATTCTGGTCCAGTCTTTGACCTTTCTTTTCAGAAGGCAAAGTTTAACAGAGAGGTCATCCATTGCATCCATAGGATCTACAGAGGTAATAAGAGGCCATTCCTCTCGAATCATCTTAACAAAGTCCTCATTAGACAACCAAGAGTGATTAAACTTGAAAGGTAGAGGACACGAAACCGGGTTGTCCATCCATTCAAAAAGAACAGGATAGTGTTCAGATACCCCAGAGTGATGAGCCCAAACCCTATGTCTGGTAAGAAGGCTGACAAGATTAAAAGAGAGTAAGAACCTATCAAGCCTTTTACAAATGCCCTCATCCCCTAACCTACCATTACACCAATTGGCCCAGCACAAGTAGGAGCCACATCTGCCAGCTGATGATCGGAGAAGAGTTTAGTAAAAAAGGGACCAATGGGATCAGGAATAGACTTTGAACCCCAAATATTAGACCCATTCAATGTTAGATTCAAATCTCCCACAAGGATCAGATTAGGCAGAGTGAGAAGACCACTCCTAGCAACTGAATTCCAGAAAGATTCACGATGGTGGTAGGGACCATAGCAGTTTAAGATGGAAAGAGTAGTGGATGAACCCCTGAACTGTGCTTTGAGGAGGATCCCAGCCAATGTGTGGAAGGCTTTACATTTGAAAAGGTGGGGGTTCCAACCTGAGAGAATGCCCCTCGAGAGACCAGAGGAGCTGATAGCACAGAATTCCCAACCGGGACAGAGTTTGGAGAAAGCAAGCAAAGTAGGGTAGGAATTGTTCATGGTTTCTTGTAGAAGAATAATATCAGGCGAGAGAGAAGAGAAAAGATGATGTAGGATTTTTTGTTTAGCCAAGCCCCCCAAGCCTTGAATGTTAAGAGAGAGAATTCTCATCAGGAACCACACTAAGAAGGGGTTAAAGCTCTAAGGACCCTATGGGGAGAAGAAAACTGATGACGAGCCATGTTTTTGAGCCTATTGGACAAAGGGGTGAACGGAGCAGAAGCCAAATCCAAAGTCTCAGAAGGGGCTTTTTTCTTTTTTCTGATAGTTACATTCTCAAATCTAATGGAATCCAAGGGTAAGATTGAAGGGGAGAGGGGGGTTTTAGCTGAAAATATTTCTAGAGACTTTTGCAGAGAGGGATCTGCAAAGGACGGTGAAGAAACAAGACTATGAGGAGGAGAAGTAATAACAATGGGATGAGGATAAGAGAGAGGAGGGAAATTGGAGTCAGAGAAAATAGAAGGTAGAGGGACCTCGACTTCCAAAGAAGGCGAAGGTGTGGGATGGTACAAAGAGGGAGGATGGTCCACAGGGGAAACAACAATAGTGTTTAGTATAGGTCCAGGGCTGGACACAGGAGGAACACAAGCATCAATAGAAGAGGGAAGAGCGACACAGCCATCCACTGAATCCAATAGTGAAAGTTCATGTTTAGAGGCATCAGTAAAATAAGAGCAGGCATTATAGTAATTACCTGGTGCCGAAGGAACTCTAAAAGGAGATTAGGGCCTCGAAGAGGGGGCTTCCAGAATAGGTGGAGGACATCGTCGTGCTGTGGGGGAGTGATGAGCCATCGGAGAGGCTGAAACCCGACGAAGGACAGGACATTCTCTGCGTAGATGTCCAACATCCCTGCATCGAATGCATCTGAAGGGAATATTTAGATAATCTAATCACTGTGAGAACAAACGTTCATGGCACATAATATCCACATCAGCTGGAAGCCCCACAGAAATGTCCATTTCCACAAGAATTTTAGCCATCCTTTTATCAAAGGAGTTCATGAAATCCTCCTCTACTGCAACAAAATGACCAATAGTATTACCAATGCCCTCCAACAAGGTTCAATTCCAGAGAGGAAAAGGAAGGGCTGGGAGAAAAACCCACAGGTGACGTTTCTTCACACGCTCCCTGAGAGGGTCAAAATTTACATGCCATCTATCCAAAACCAAGGAACCTCCACCAATACACCATAGAGATTTAAGAATAGTCGTAGCATTGGAGTCATTTAGAAAGACAAATACAATCCAACCCCAAGCCAGTAAGCTAATCATAGGCACACAAGTAAGGAACGACTTCCAGTGCTTTGAGGCCCAAGAAAACCAGTCCTTTTTATCCATTTGATAGTATTCAATTTTTCCAATAAGGGCATGTGAGCACAAAGATTCAACCTACTCGATGAAGACATCACGCCGCATAACAAAATGTAGCTTCCCCTCCAAGGCTTTGTATGCCTTAGCTTTCCTGTGCCGTCGTGAGCGAGCACAAGTGAAAGTAGTAGCATTCAATAGAGGAAGAGGGGCTACTTCCATACTCTCTCGCATGGTGTTCAGACAAAATAGAACTGACAACAAATTCTCACCCCCAAAAGTCAATGGGAGCAGACAACCAATGAAGTGGACTACAAACCCGAGGTTAAATGATCCAAGAAGAAAATAAGGGTTAACTCACTAAACCAAGACTAGTAACCCCAGAGCAATAGGGTTAAGCGAAACTGAAAGGGTTAGAGTGCAAAGGTAAAGTACCCCAAAGAGCGAACAGAATCCCGAGTGGGTACAGAAAGCGAAAGAATCAGCCGAAAAAACATGAAGGTCAAACCCCAGAATCACGAGTTCCACTAAGGTGGTGAAGCAAGAAAATGACATAGATAATAACCCAAATACTACCATAAATCAACAAGCCCAAGGTACAAGCAAGGCAACAAGCAAGACTAGAAAAATAAACAAAGGTCAATCGGAAACCAACATAATAATTGCCACTGCGAATTCCCACTTTTTTTGTAACTGGTTGGTACTAGTCCTCTGCTAAGAGGAGGAAATCCAGTCGTAAGTTCCAGCAAGGTAGGAAGGCAAGTGAAGGAACATACAACAAACCTCTGAGTCTTGAGTCACTCTCAGAACCCTAGAAATCAAGACAACCAAGAACCAAAGCAAGCACCACCCCAAGGAAAACCCCAACCAGACGTGACTCAAAAAATAAGACAGCGCCACCCCGGCTAAGAACAACAAATAAGCAAACAAAAAACCCTGAGCCAGGAATAACCCAAAATATGCAGGCTCAAAGAACACCAGTTCCAACCTACATACCTGAGACTACAGGGGAGAAAAGGTAGGCGACAGGCACGCCATAAGAATGTCCTCTCATAGCCGGAGCCAAAGAAGCATACTGTAACCCTCGCTCCGCCATCACCATGGTCCCATCAAGCATCCATAGAAATAACTTAACATAATTGGGGTAAACACATGAATGGTATACCTTCCTACAATCATATTGCATTCTAAACGAGTCCATTCTAGTATATGTCCCATTTTCTCCAAGAATCTCATTTCCATATTACACAGCTCTTTCGTAATACTCAGAACCCATTAATCCTTTCCTACATGACGTAAAATAATGCATCAAACAATAATACTAGAAATGTAGTGGCATATATTATGTAAATCTAACATTAGGCTCCTAATGACCACACAACAATAATGTTTTGCAATAAATTAGCCTCTCCAAGACATAAGTTTTATAAGCTATCAATTTTGTAAAATAAAATATATAGGAATTTTTATCATAGAGTTTGGAAAGGGTAATATTAATTTTCTTTATTCTCTTCAAAATGGTAAGTATATTCAACAATAATTCCTCAAACATGGATGGATGCAATATCTTTGTTGTGATTTTTGGTCTTATACAATTATCGAAAATAGGTGAATGCTTTTTAGATAGGTCAATTTTGTTATTGATCAGACAACTTTAAATGTATTCAAATTTCATTCTATGAAATATTGAATATATAGTTTTTTTCCTTTGAATAAAAATATTCAAGAATGATTCCAACAACACTTAAAATTTCCATCTTCTTCTCAAATCATTACTTTAATGGCCAGAATAAGAGGTTGCATGATGATTAATCAATCAATGAGAGAAAGAAGGATTGCATATGCCTGTAGTGGATGACATGAGTCAATAGGATGTCCCCAACCAATTTCTTAAATTATGCCATAATCCCTTGGGAATGCTTGTCAAGACAAACACCTCTATAACCCATGTGATGTAGTAATTTGGAACAAAATCCTTATGGATGTTTCTCAAACTCAAGAGTATTTTCCATGTGTCACCAACAATGCTAGAAAAAGAAGTAGAATGAAGGGATTGTCCCAAATCCTATTCCAAAGATTCATTTAAGAGTGTTTAATTGATGCGAATAATTTTACCTTCCATGTTTTTCATACCATCCATTTTTGTCTTTCTCACCTTACAATTCACTTACTTCTTTGACAAGGTTTTGGTTGAGACCTCAAAGACTTTGTATAGGCACATCATTTTCCTCCAATTGAACATAAACCTAGGAAAAAATATCCTTTTTATTAACATTATTAGCATGCAAGGAAGTTACCTCATTGTAAAAAAATTCATTAGTATCCTATAATGAATCAATTACATTATGAAGTTTCACTTTAGAGTCGTGATTTTTTAAATAATAATAATAATAATAATAATAATAATAATAATTTGCTTGTCATTTATATCTTGCATATAAAAAAAATTTGTGCATCATCTGAAGTCTACAAAGCTATGATTTTGTGAAGTTTGTCCTTTGAAGTATACAAAGCTACACAATGCTCACTATAATTCTAAAGAAGAAACTCTTATTCTTCATCAAAATCCACCATAATGGAGAAAATAAAGTACTTCAAAAAAGAGTCTTCATTCAATGAACAATTTGCAAGTTAAAAAATAGATCAAAGGATGTCATGTAACTTTGTTGTGCAACCAATAATTCAAAAGCTTATCAATTAACCAAATTTGCAAAGTAGTTGATAGTGCCAAAAGTAGTCCTAATATGTGGAAGTTATGGAAATAATACTTCAAGGACTCCTTTAAAGGCCATGTAGTCGACCTCATCCATCCAACAACGATTATATCATTTTCTCAAATATATGGTGTATGAAGAAAAATCCTTGGTCTCACATGATGACAACTTTACCAATTGGGATATATAAGCATACTAAGAAATAAAGGAACCAAAACAATTTGTTTCTATTTGAACTTGCAAAAATATAACACCCACCTATGATGCTACTTGCTTGGCATTGAGTTGCATATATAAGCTATATAAGAAGAAAGTTGGTTATTATTAGATGGCCATGCCTTGAAACCAACACATCATCCAAGAACTAGTCTTAGAAACCAGTCAAATACCTTCAAGTCTGCATATCTCAATGGCATGTTTCCTCGCTTTCGACAGTAGGATTTCATCATTAGCCTCTGATTGGGATATTTTGCCAATTGTTCGACTTCAACTTATCTATTCAAATTCAGAGGAATGTACTATGGTACCTTGGGATTCATTGACATTAATGGTGACTTCCCTCGCACTTGTTAACTGTATACTATGAATGACCAGTAATCAAGTGGTTTCTAGCATGTTTGACATTAGGACATCTATTCACATGGCTAGAATTGTACTATTTGGGATTGGAATGAATACCATGAATGGTTAGGTATTTTCTTGAATATGTGCCTATATTTATGTTACGATGGAGTATTTCTTGATTCATTGCATGGATCCACATTGTATGTCTAGTGGCTATGCTCAAGTTTGGGTCAGGATGACATAGATCTACATAGTATATTTTGTAGTTATGTCCCGATTTGAGTCATGTCGATAATGTATATATAGTGTATTGTTGGTAGCCATGACATGGTCATTATACATGGATTTGCAGTGTATTGGTCAAGAACCATGATTTGAGTCAGACAGTTTGTAATTGGTCTTATGTCAAGTCTTCACTCGCCACTCTTTTGTTTCTTATTCCGTATAATATCTAGCAAAGAATTTCACCTATCATATCTTTCTAGATTCATACTTTGGGGGGAATTATGTTACACCTAATATTTGTCTCTATGCTCAATACCCTAAAGTGATTTGGCCAAACCATCTTTTGAGGATCCTTTTTTCTCAACTCTAGTATGTCTGGCGCACCCTACCTCCTGACATAGGGCGTCAGACTAGCCTGCTGCCTCTTTTCTGTTGAAAAGGTGCACCGATGACACTTGTTTCCTGAATACAAAGAGCACCAATGCAACCTTACCATATACAAGGAGTGTCAGCACTGTCAAAAAGATAAAAAGATAATATTTTGAGAACCTTCTAAACAAAAGACCTCGTGGAGGCTTATCACAACTACTTTGAGTAGGTGGCATTCATACCCCTAGCCTCTAGGGATCATTCCTAGCCTTCCTCCTAGAAGATATCAACCCCTTTGGGCCCTATCTGGCCTATATATACAAGCTTCCATTCATGGATAGAAAGAGGTGAGAGAACCAAGAGAGCACCTTTATGCTACTGGAATCACTGCTAGTATAGAAGGAAAAGAGTGTGGTTGTGAGTGAGATTTGTAGATCTTGTAGAGTGTGTGTGAAAGGATTCAGTTGTAGTTTTCTTCTCTTATACTATTAATACAAACATGTTATCCTTTCCCATGAATTATTTGTGTTAAAATCGATTGTTCATTACATTACTCCTTGATAATTAGTATAGAACATTGAATTTCCTTGTTTCTTTCACTATTGCATCTTGTTCCTTACATTATTATGTAGGTACAACTGATTGCAGGAGAATTACAAGGAAAGGATCACCTTCATCATTGAGTTAAGAAAGATTCACATTCTAGTAGTTCCATGATCTAGGGAAAGGATGCGTCATTGTGACTTTTTGTTCTAGATCTGCCCCATGTAGACGAGGGAAACAATCTTTGTCTGCATTGATTGAGAATTTCTGATAACACTCCTTCCTATGTTGATGATGGAGGTGTGTATGCACATGTGGGGGACGATGATGCCCAAGATGGGGAAACATGAGTTCTCAGATATGATCACATTAGAAGTGACGGAGATGCTAGCCAACGAGGAGGATCATGCCTTGGACCTTGTTCCATATCCATACATGGGGTTATAATCAAGATCATGCCCCACCATATTTTCCATCTAGGCTAAGCCACTAGATGACAGAGGTAATACTAGCGTTATGTTTAAATAAATCTAGGTGTGTTTTATTCTCTCTATACTTAATGCAAATGAAACATATTCTAACTTGTTATATTAAAGTGTTTAATGAAATTGTCTAATTATTGGGGTCTACTATATATTTTGCAGACATTAACATGCACATTGGGGAGGGGTTTCCTCCTCCTCTTCAGGATGATGAGGATATGAGGGATCCCTAGTTTCCACAGCAGGCCATATCTAGCCTCTGATGCAGGTTTGATGATAGGTATCGACAGGATGTGGCAGATAGGTTGTCGACATTATTGGCACAACATGGGGTTCTATTTATATGGGTGCACAACATTATGTGACACCTTGACCTCGTACAGTCACGAAGGATGTTTCCTTGTGATATGAGCAACTTGATGCAATAAAGTATTGGTGCAACCATCCATTAGATTCCAGAAGGGATGACTATTCCTCATTTGATGAGGGTAGATATTCTCCTCCTCCATTAGCTCCTTCTGATTATCGAGATGTTGTAGCCTCAATATCTCATCCACCTCCTCCTCCTCCACATCCTTCTCCATTAGCTTTGACATCTCATCCACCTCCTCCTCCTCCACATCCTTCTCCATTAGCTTTGACATCTCATCCACCTCCTCCTCCATCATCTTCAAGATATCCTCCACCTCATCCTCCATTATTTCCTTCATCTCGTCATCTACCTCCACCTGGTTCACCACATCTATCTCCTCATTTACTCCTACTCAACCAACCAACCTATCCTTCTCATCGTCCCCACCTTCCACCATTTCCTTCTCCACTTGCTTCAGTTTAGATAGGATGGTCACATCATGTATGATTCAGCCTCATGGACATATCTATGCCACTCTTTAGGCTAGTTTTTATCATGGAAAAGGTATTGATCCTATGGATCTACTGGTGGATGTGTTGATGCCTCTGGATCTACTGACATAGGTGTTGATGCCTCTGGCTCTACTGAAAGAGGTGATGATGCCTCTAGCTCTATTGGCAAAGGTGTTAATTACTCTGACTCTAGTGGGAGAGGTACTGATTCCTTTGGTTCTAGAGGTGGACCAAATATGTTATAACATTTATTGGACTGGAGATGTATATTTGGCCTGTATCATTAGTTTGATGTTATTGTTCACACACACACACACACACAGATCCATATGGAGATCGATGGATATTCAAGATTTCACAGATCTAAAAGGTGGATTTTTCTGTGCTAGTTGGATCAATAGAATCTACCATGACCATAGATATGATCTTCTTTAAAGCTCAACCATCAAAATATGCCGATCTTTAAGCCATTCCATAAATTTGAAAAGTTAATTTTTGTGAGAATGCTGGATCAACAAAATTTATCTCCGTTGTAGATCTAGACTGACCTTGATCTAAGCTGTCGAAACATGCAGGCCTTTTAAACGATTCCACAGATTTGGAAATTTATTTTCTTTGTGTGAGTTAGATCAGGAGAATCAATACCCACTGTGGATATGAGATCAGGGATGATCTGGACCGTTGAAAGCTGTGGGGTCTACCTATTTTCGCATATCGGTAAGTCTAGTTAACTCGTGCAAATTGTTCCCTTCTTTTGCACCATCGATCTCTGCAGGATTCATTTTCAGCCATTGATTTGAGATCAAGCTGTGGGATGTGAAAAGCAGAAAACAGGATCCCAAATTTTCATAGCCAAGACTTCACATTTTTGCCTTTCCTCTTTCGCTCCTTTCTTTCCGCATTGTTGATCTGTGTGGGAGCTCTCTGAACCGTCGGATCCCGATCGTGAAAATAAAAAATCAGGATTCTAATTCTCAAGGTCAAACTTCTTTTCCTTTTCCTCCCTTTTTTCTTTCCTCACCGTTGATATGTGTGGAAACATCCTGAGCCGTAGATCTTGCGGATCACAGAAAGTGGAAGTCGGGTTCTCCAATTTTGCAACTCAAAACTTCACCTTTTTCGCTTCTGCTTTTTCACTCTGGCATTTTGTTTCCGCACCGTCGATATTTAGCAGAAGCGCCCTGGATCGTCGATCTGGCAGATCATGGAAGGTGGAAATCAGGATTTGAACTTTCTACGAAGCTCGATTTTGATCTTTCTGCTCCCTTCTTTCCTCTCCCACCTTTTTCTTTTCACACCATTGACTTGTGTGGGAATTTTCCTGAACACTAATCTGGAGGAGTGCGGAAGGCGAAAGTTCAACCTTTTATACCCGGAAACTTTGGGTTTTCGTTTTCCGCCCTTTGCACCTTTCCGTGCCGTTGATCTTTGCGGACGCGCTCTGAGCCGTTGATCTTGCAGATCGCAAAAAGTGGAAGACGGAAGTTCTAACTCTTTATGACCAAACCTTTTGTATCTTCCACTTTTCTGATCTCCGCCCTTTCCGTTCTTCCATACCATTGATCTGCGCGAGATCGATTTGAGCTGTTGGATCTCTAGCTGCAAAATGTGGAAGTCCAGATTTACCATTTTTCACTAATATGTTTTATCCTTTCCCGCACTTTCGCTCCCAATTTTCCTTGGGTGGAAATAAATTTTGACCTTTGATCTCCTGCGCTGTGCATCTGGGCTGTCCATTTCCTGTCAACATTCATCTAAGGGCAGATTTATTTGTTTACATGTATTTGAAGGTAAAAAATCAGAATTTATTTAAGTATTTTCCATTCTTAACCTGGAAATGTCCCTTTAAAACACTTGCAGATCCTCATTAGCATTCATCAAGTTCATATGATAAGGAAACTTTCTAACCTAATTTCTCCATTTACTGGCCAAATCCCTTACCAATTACTTAGCCCATAAATGGTGCTAACAATATGTTTTTTCACTTAGTTCACATATAAATTCGGATCTCTCTCTCACACACACACTACAATTTTCATGTTGATGTTGATGTTTATTTATATGTTGATGGCGAGGTGTATGTTAGGTCAGGTTAGATGATGTTTGTTAGATGTGTGTGATGGTTATGTTAGATAATGTAGCTTGTGTTTTGTTAGATGTTATTATTAGATTTGTGTGTTAGATGGTGTTTAAATTTGTTAGATGTATATGTTAGTTGATGTAAGGTAATGTTTATGATGGTATGTTCATGTTTATGTTTATTTTTAAGCTTATGATGGTATGATGATGTTTATGTTTATGTTTATTAGATGGTGAAAATGACGCTGATGGTATGTTTATGTTTATGTTTATGTTTATGATGTATGATGATGTTTATGTTTATGTTTGTTAGGTAGTAAAAATGATGAGGATGGTACATTAGATGATGTTAATTGTTTTTAGATTTAATTTCTAGATATTTATCTTAGACTATGCTAGGTGATATTAGATGTGAATGTCCATGTTTCCTTATAGACGTGTCTGTTAGATGTGTACTATCAAAAGAAAATTCCTCCATTTCAATATTGTGTATAAGCATCATGCATTTTAAATTGTGAAAATACATCATGCGTATTTATTTTGAAAATCTGTTAAAGGTGTTTATTATAAAACACCAATAATATCTTCTTCCTTACAGTGCAATTACTCTCATATTGTTATAGTAAATGTAAGTTGTTTTGTGAACTTATATTATAAAACATAATAGAGAAATATTTCACATGTAAGTATATCTTAATTATATTTAAATGAATTAATTTTAAAATTTATTTTAATAATACAATGCATTTCATTCACCTATAACAAATATTTGTATAAACTATTATATTGTGAACTTCTAATTTGCATTTAATGCATCTTAAGGTTACATGTAATTAAACAAAAAAAATAGTTAATCACATGAACAATGTATGAAATTGAAGTCATGCAACTATTATACATTTGATATTGTGAAAACTGTTCCTAAATTGACACATTTCATTGACCTGATTTAACCATAAATGGATTGTACATGCATACATAAATTCCCAATTTAAGTATGATTTAATACTTTGCCATGGTTTTATTTTTAAAGGTATTTTCACAATTTTGACAAGATGCAATTATCTTCATATTTGGGGGATAATGGTTACAATATATGAAGTCAATTTTCCTTTGTATTTTCCTATTTATTAATAGGTTTTAATATCCATAGTATGACATATCAACATATTAGTATCATAGTTTAAAATATTATTTTCAAGGATTTTCTGTCTTGATAATTTCACTTTCATATTCATAGTTTTTTTTCAATGTGGTTCACAGCTTGAGAGATCGATACGTCCACGGATCCAAGCCAAGTGGCCCACCCGAAGGGGCCTCACCCTATTGACATTACATCGATGCCTAATCCTGAAGGACCTAAAGATTTGAATCTCTGACCTCGACCATGTTACGTCTTGGTCCCAAAATATCCAACTAATTGAGCTACCCTTCAGGGCTTATTCATACTTAATTACTAAACATATGACTAATATAAAGATTCACAAGTAAGTGCTTTATGTTCAATTTTATTTTCAGAAATAATAATATATCTTTTTTGAAACTACCATTAAACCATTCTTTCTAATGGGTGTTGTCATTGCTTTATTGTTTTCATGTAATACATAGTAAGTAATGAATGAACTAATGAAAATTCATGGTAAATAAAAATTGAAGAGAAACATTCATGGTAAACTAATGAGAAGAGAAACATTGGTAAAAAGAAACAATCTCAAGCTAACATCCATGAGAAAATTCCAATAAAAAATCTCATTTGAAAAATAAGAAAAATAAACTCTTATGCTTAAAATACCACCCTAATGCAAAGTATAAGTGTCTAAGTATAATATATTCATGAATTCCACCTTGTTATTCAAATGAGAGTAGTGCAAATTACAACAAACAATAAATGATTAACATCAATGGTAATTTCCAATCTAATTAGCTGATTTTGATCCAGTTGTAATAATACAATAAAGTAAATGATAAAAACCACACATGAATGAATTAAATGGAAAGCAAGAAAGATCATCTCTAACTATGGACAATGATGTACAATTGTTTCATACAATCACAAATATCTTGATAGACAAACACATTTTGCATCAAATTGATTGTTACCAACTCAAATTGTTTAAAAACAACTGGTAATCAACTTTCTATTTCTACCATCATAACATGAAAAATAAACAATATATTTAGAGAATTAAAGATAACATTAATAAAATGATATATCAAAACTGTAAATCATGAAATACAACATGTACATATCAATTTTTGTTTCCATCACCCTCATTTTCTTCCTCGCTTGACATGATATCACTATTGTTCTAAAAAAATTGTTTAGATCTAGGGTAGTGTCTTAATATGAACCATTAATCCCTATCCAACACATTCGAGTAAAAAAACACTTGGTTGTAGTGTTTTGGGAAAACACAAGGTTGTTTAGTTTCATCCCACATCCTTCTAGAGTTGATACATATCATCCCACTATCATGATGTCCCTTTACATTATCCTGTCGAATGTGTCCCACCACTTGCACCTACAACTAGCACATTGGGAATATGAGAAGTACTCTTGAATGATCTCTTGTATATTTCAGGCATAAACCAACACCCCCCTATTAGGTTTTGATCACGATGGATAACATAGATAGATTGGTTGAACTCGACTTCCACTCCATCGTCTTGTGTAAGATGTCCATCATGGAGGTCCTCGATGCAAAAATGATTCCCATATGCCCACATATATGGGAACAAATGCACCTACAAAAAAATGAACAAATGGAAGTGACATATGTCTAATAACCTGACCATTAATATATAAAATATAGAGGTTATAATTCAAATGTGCATCATAAAGTCAGAAATGTATAACAGAAAGAGATTATTACCGAATTGTTGCATATGATCCCTATGTTTAGCGCATCCTCCTCAGCATGTCGGTAATGACCAAATGCACCATATTTCTCTCTGACCTGGTCATCAACCCAACTGTTGGGACATATCATTAGCATATTTTATTTTAAATGATCTATATAAGGCATGCTTCTATCATTCAACCGTGTAAATTATTTCTTGTCAATGTCCCATTTCCTCCTGTTCTCTTCATACAATGCGACCCATGGTTGTGTTTCCTCCGCATTATAAAGAATGAATTTATTGATGGCATCGATTTCCAATTTCCCTATTGTATCCATGAAATCAAATCAACATATAGTACATATGAGATCAAATATAGATTATGAATTTCATTGTGAGTATAAGTGACAAAAGATAATTGAATTACTCTTAATCATGTTCCTTTTTCCATTCTTTTGGAGCAGCTCCCATTCCATTTTGTCCTCATTGTGTTCATCATCCCAAATCATTGTGCCTAGTGTGTGGTCGATTTTCTTGATGTACTCATTGGAATAATAGAACGATTCCTATAATATTTACTCCTATACCATATACCCCTTCGAGTTTCACCCTTTATCAAACAAATCCATTCAATTTTTTCATGTACATCTCTAAGAAGAACATCCAACGACATGAGACCACCCTAACTAATTCAACCTCATCAACTAGGTGAATTAGAAGATGAACCCACAAGTCCAGGAAAATCATCGACAATTTCTTCTCAAACATACAAATAATCTCTACCATCTCTTAACACCATAGTGGAATGCTAGCCATGTGAATCTCCTTTAATGCAGACCACTATACAAATGTATATAGTTTAGATATGGAATGTCGTAGGTAGTTAGGAAAGTTGTGATTCACACACACACACACGAGCAAATGATAATGACACTTCAAAGTGAACACTAAAAATTAATTGCATTTTAACTTGTTGGGTAAAATATAAAAAATTAAAATTAAAAAACTTTTTTTTGACACTAGAAGGTTGAGATGGTCATGTGATTTTAAACCTAAAAAATGTTTGTCTACAGTGAAGCAACACCATAGATTAGACCCATATAAAAAGGTGCCTTCACACCCATTATAACTTCCTTTTCCAAAGAAAGACCATCTTTCTTAAAATCCCATGGGACATCGCCTTCTTTAAACGTACAAGAGGGCTCAAACTCTCCTCTATTTTCTTGTCTTGGTCAATGCTTCTTTTTAATATTTGAATTCACAATATATCTCCTTATAGCTAACATGTCACTTTCTTTCAATGATATGTGCATCCACAAAGAATATGAATCATTTTTAAATATGTGCATGGGCTCTAGTAAATGGATAATCTTAAGATGCTCCCAATATAGGAGGTCATAAAATACCAATTTCCTTTTCATCCCGTTGGGAATTTTCACAACATGGGTGTCAAAGAATTCAGGATCATCAAGCATAGGATCCCCATTTGAAGCGAACATTTCTACAATTTCATTCTCCTTCTCTATGTCATATGACCTAAGATAGTGAGTCAGTTTCATTATTTCATGCCTTTGGGTTCTCTCTAGTTTACCATTGAAAGAAGAGGTTTCTCTTCTATAAGGGTGGTTTTCTGGAAGGAATACTCTTGAACAGCCATACACTGACTTTCTTAGGTGGAAACCACATTATTCTGAAGATCGAAATTTGTAAGGTGCATTGGTGAATCAAACAAAATTTCCATATTATAAATTTAAGTATGTAAAATATTACTATTGATTACAATGCATGGTTTATTTATTTTCCTATTTATATTTTAAATAAATTAAAAAAAAATTCATAGTTGCCTTCAACATTGGAACCCTTCTTTTCTTGTTGCTTCCTTTCTTTTTATGTGGATGCAAAATTTTACATTAGGATTTAAATCCCTCTATTGTTTCACAATTAATATTTTTATTTTTAGGTATTTTAGTTTTAATGGGTTTGTGATTTTATATACAAGACATTGGATGTGATGGGACCACCTTTTGGGTCGAATCCAAAACTCGTCAGCCCTGCCACTTTTTTCTAGTTTTTCAATTTTTCTTTCAATAATCTTACGCAGAGTTCAATACAGTCTCATTCACAAAACACACTAATGGATTTATAGTAATAGCACACCGGTAATGCTAGGAATACCATTTTTATTTTCTTTCCTAAAAAATGTAAAATAAAAAAACGTAACCATCTTGTGTTAAGGCATCAGTGTGGAATATTAAAATCAGTGCATCTGATGTTGCCTCTATGATTCTATATTTTTCTTGTTAATGGCGTATTCATGTATAATGCACTGGTGTGTTCATGTATTAAAAGAATCAACGTGTTTTGTACACTAAAACACACCGAAATTGCATACTACTTTTCTATTTTAAATTTATGTAACTTATTTGTATAATATACTTAATTAACTTATGTATTTAATGGTTCAAGTTGTTTATTTATAATAAAAATGCATGATAAGAGTTCAATGAACAACAACTCTAGTCGACGTGATGGGAGCACACCCAAAATTGCGAAGAAGGCAAGTGCTTTGTAATTTCTATATTAAATTAATATGTTTGAATTATAATTTGTAAATTTAACTAATATGTATTGGTTAATGTTTGACAGTAGATCCAAAAAACAAGGAAGCTTGATAAGATTATTTTCAATCTAAGTGCAAAAGAGCATAAAATCTTGATAGAAAAGTTGCATAGGGATGAATTAGGCGAATAAAGGAAATCAATATGAGTTATTTCTTGAATTTTAAGTAATACTATACTTAAGAATATTCGCTAATATGTTTCAGACAATCTAATTCACATATGTTGAATGCTATGCAAGGAATGGAAACAAGAGAAGGGAATTCCATCATAATAGAAAACACATTATGGAAGATGTAAATGGTGATGAATTGGTCCTTAGCTCATCTCGAGTGGTGTTGGAAATTAATGAAAGGGGGAAAACTTTTATAAAACTATGAGGTATATAGTAGAAAGAACTTAAAGACGTACTTTTCACTTACAACACATAAATCAATCCGATGATTCCAAGCATCGAGTCATATGTAAACTATAGGTGGCGTTTTTAGTTAAAAGGTCCATGAGACCTATCAGACTTGCAATTATAGTAAAAGCATACAATGACAAAAAGAATCATTCAAAAAGTAATATTCCTAAACATGCTTTTATAGAATATGTATCTACTACTACAAAGCATTCCTTTATTAATATTATTTCTACTTATTTATTTTACATATCAACATAAAAATAGTTTAATGTCATTTTAATTTTTTAGGAAGATTATGAAAATCCCAAAGGATGAACGAGGTGATATCTAAAATAAGCCAGTAGGGATGTCCAAAAATGTGTACAAGGAGATGGTCAAGGAAATTGACATAATTGATTCACAGGAGAAGCCATCTCAACAACAACATGCTTTAAATGTATGAAATCATTGATTTTTTGTATTATATACATCTAATTAATTATTTCAACATTAAATATTAATTTTTCAGTTCTTTTCTTGTAGAAAAAAATGGAACCCATTCAACACATAAGATAGGATGATAAAGAAAAAGCGGGTTGATAGAAAGTTTGTGAGTAGTTGTGATTTCCTTATAACAACTTAAGATTTCATATTGGTCGTGGTATTTATATTTATTTTTTATTTTACACCGACCATCCTTGATGTCTTCAAACAAGTGTTAAATACAAAGAAGAGCAATCAGAAGAATTAATTGACATTGGGTTAAGTAAGGGTTGTGAGTAGATGTTGGCGCATGAAAAATAAATTGTGGAATTTGTAAGTATCTATGCTATTTTACTTCACTCATTTTATAAGTAATAGAATAACAAAAATCCTTTATGTTAAATCTATGATTTCTTATGAGGTATAAAACTTGCAAGAAACAAAGTATGGGGTGGAGCCAACAGAAGAATTGTTGAGCGAAAGCATGATATTTGGTTTTGAAAGAATGTGAATAATTCAAGAGTCATTTCTTTCTATGGTACGTCAGTTTTCAATTTACATTCATGTATATTATCTATTTTAACTTTCATTATTCCCAGCAATGTAGATACACTCATTACAATTTATTTTTATGTTTTCATATGGAAGTTGAAGAAGAGGAAAACAATCGATGTAATCAACAAAACATTTGTCCAAATAACCCAAGTCATGCAAGTGGCTCGAGCACTAACAACAATTCCAACAAAGAATGATTATCCATATATTTTGGATGTTAATGCAAGTTGTTGTATATTTTGAAATAATTGTCTGTGAAAATCAGATATCTTGTATAATGTACTGGACATAGTGTCCCAATCGAAAGACAATGGGTTACCAGTAAGTGTAACAAATACATGCATGTTGAAATTTTGAATATTGCGTACTTTATGTTGTCCCATTTTGTATGACAAAGGGCCTCATATTGATATATAATAAAATAAGGTTTTCTATTATTGCATTCTCCAATGTTATTGTGAAATTCTACATGTGAAATGCTACATCGCTGATTAAATGTATGGATGATTAAAAATTACTATAGATGCGAAAATTTATGATATAACAAATTAATCCAAACAAACACAATAATTAAAATTCTAATGAATATTATTACAAATAATATTTCAATTTCTGATTAATAATGGAATTAAACAAAATAAAAACAAAATAAAAACAAAATATAGATATCCCAGTACGATGTCAGTAGCCAAATTTCAAAAAATAAGCTACTGTGCTTTTGATAGTTTCTATCACATGGATGCATTTAAGACAATGTGGCACTAGTGCGATTAAACAATAGAGGCCCAATGCAAGAGAATAATCGTTACCTGCCATGATGTTTTTTTGTATTCCTAGATTCTCTTATTTATATTAACCACACCATTAAATTTTAGAAATATATGGACAGTCAACGTCACAATCGCATTTGCTAGTGCATTTTCCTTCACCTATCGCACCCGTGTTTTTTAATTGTTAGTAAGCACTTCGCATTTTTAATAGTTCATAAGCACCAATGCTACTTTTGGTCTAATGCACCAGTGTGCTACACTATATTGATCACACCATTAAGTTATAAAAATATAGCAACAATCAACATCCCAGTCAACTTTCCAAGTGCATATGACTTCACCTATCGCATTGGTGATTTGTTATAGTTAATAAGAATCGATGCTTTTTATTAGTTCGTAAGCACCGATGCTATTTTGGTTATAATGTACCAATGCATATATTTTCATAAAACACCAGTACGGTTTAAAATTTTAGTGCACTCTGGTGCTATATGTATGAGAATGCACCGATGCATATAGTGTTTTCAATTTTTATGCACATTGGTGCATATATTTCTTAAGATAACACTAGTGTATTTTGTTATATTTCACATTGGTGTGCTTTTGGCAATAAAGCACACCGATAAAAAAACCTATACTAAATCCTTTGACTGTTGAGTTTTTTTAGTTATAAAAAATTTCCATAAAAAAACCCTCGATAAAAATCTGGTACCATTTGCGGAGGTTGTAGTGATGCTTTTTTTTTACAATTTTGTCCAATCTTGTAACAATAAAAACCTCTGATAGGACCTCCACTACAAGCTCATTTCCTTGTAGTGGGTGAGTGGACAAGGCGCCATTATCCCAACTTCACCCTTGGAACAAAGGATATTGCATTCAAAATAATGAGAATTGGAGTGGGATGGCACGTATGATGCCATCGCATGTGGGATTCCACCCCATCCCATCCCATCATTTCTTTAATTCCTTCTCATTGTCACCAATTTCACCCTTGTACAATATTCTATGTGGCCAACAACATGGATGGGGTAATAATTGAGTTTCTATGGTGTATATTGTTTACTTAAACCATAGGGGACTAGGAGATAACTAACCTCCACATTTTTCTCTTTGTCCTTCTACCATTTGATCTACTTGCAACCTCTCTATTGAGGTCTCATATTAAATGATATAACTCAATACTTTTTAAATGAGGCTTCATTTTTTATCCTATAAATTGCCCAATCTAGAGAGTTTTCCAATGATATATGTTGTTTATTCATGAGATTTATGATTATTACCAACTCCACCATTTTTATTAGAGAATGCACCTTACTAGAGTCAATAATTTGGAGTCCTNCCCCCCCCACCAAATACCTACAACCCCTAAAATACTTTACATTTATTAACCAAATAATCAAAACCTATAAATGCATAGACCCCCCTTAACATTCAAATATAAAAGTACATAAACTATTCATAGTAATTTCCATGGATGTTGGCCTTATGGATGCTTTAGAATATTTGAAATGTCAACTTTGTTGATTTGTAAAGGTAGTGCATTGTTGCTCCTTTGTTTTAGGGCTTCAATAATGAAAGTTGATGATGTAATTTCCTTTATCAATCAATGTATCAAGGGGCTAAAATTGAAAAGGTAGGTTAGGGAAACTTACCCACAATCAAGCCAAGGTTAAAAAATCCATAAAGGGGTCAAAGGTAAGGTATAAGAGATTCATGTTAAGGCCTAAAATACCCTAAAAAATGGAATTTTGAAGAATAGAGTCCCTATAATCCACTACATTAATTTCAACACTAAAGAAACTCTAACACAAGGAAATAGGTAAGCCTTCTCCAATAGAGAGGGGTTTGAGTAACTTTCAGAGACCTAACTGTGCAAATCCACCAGAGAAGGCCACAAGGTAGTAAATTAAGAAATAATTTCACGATTTAGATGAACTCAATCAAGTGTTTGGTAGACTTATCCACAATAATAATGGTGGTGATGGAGGAAACTATTTCCATAGTAACTGAACACTGAGCAAAGCTAATACGACTTGAGGAAGAAACCTTGTCTTTGAAATATTTTTTTCCCATTATAGTTAAAGAAGAATGGTTGAAGGAGAGAGTACCAAACTATTTCAAATCTGAGGGAATATCTCCTTGACTTAGTGACCCATTCATGAGGGACCTCATATCCATGGTTGCGCTATGGAGCATAATAGCGTGAAGAGGGGACATGATTGTCATGGCTAAGGAAGAAAACCCTAGCCATAGAGAGAGCTAATAGCCTAGTAAATCAATTTCATTGATATATATTGTTATTGAAAATCACTCTAACAAAGTATAATCAATTATGTTGCTCAACAACCTAGGGAATATTAACTCCATTTAGTGTTGAAGGAATGATGTAGTAGTCCTTCCCAATGAAAAATAATTGGAACATGCATCTCTTGAAAACTTGGATGCAAATAGAATTCATGATATAGTTGAAGAACTATCTTTTTCATGAACAAATGGATAGAGATGTACCTATATAAAATCAAACTTATAAACATGTAGAAGCTTCAATATAAATTATTGAAGAGTGTTTAAAAAATCAAACTATACATGCTTCTATAAGGTTACTAGAAAACCATTCAATGACATCCTTAGTGGATCTTAAGAAGTGTTTATGATCGTATAAATATATAATAATAAACTAGAATAAAATATTTAAGGAAATTGGGACATGGTTCTCTTGGAAATCACTTGATCATGTAGATGAAAGTGACATTGTTGCTCGAATTGGGTAATCCATGAGTAAAAATTATAATGAATACTCTAAAATTTAGGGATGCTATTATATTGAATGTTATTATGCACTTAAATGAAATGATTTAGAGAGTTCAATATATTTCCGCAAGGTATCCATAGTATTTTTTTTCCTAGAAACACAACTTCATTGTTTATTGAATCAAGCATGAGTCATATAGTTTTTTTTGTGTCTAAAGCAAATTGAGCATAATGGTGTATTGAACTAGGTTAATCCTGTTAAAGTTACAACATTGCAAGTAATTCTCCAAGGCAATCTTGTGCACCAGGATTGGGCCTCATGTGTTGAGGTAGTAGGGAGCCTGAGTTGGACTATGGAAACTTGGAGCAAATTCTTGGGTTGGACTCAAGAATGACTAAGCATTATGTGTAAAGGTTAATCCTCACGTATTGAGGTGAATGCTTTGATATGTCAAAGTGATGATGTTGTAGAATCTTGTTAGACAAGACTAAGGACTTGTGTGTCAAGTCGGATCCTCATGTGTTGAAGGTAGGCCTCATGTGTAGAGGAAATGATTCCCTAGTTTAAGCATGCATGATGTGTGACATACTACTAACCATTATCTAGATATTAAGTCTCCTCTAGAGACTAACCACCTTTAGAGTGAGTTACTTTGGCATAAGATCACTTGGAACGATAGTAGAATGATATGATCATATCATTGGAAAAATATCCTTAGTATAATTGATGTGATAGATAAATTAAAGTTGGCACATGTGGACCATTCAAATAAGATAAGATCTTAAAGATAAGCATGCATTGAGAATAGAGAAATTTGAATTGTGCATGAGAATGACTACAATTAATTAAGGATAACTCGATTTGATTAAATTCAAGTGATATTAACAATGAATGCTTAAGTTAATTAAGGAGAACTCAAGTTGATCACTTCAATGATTCAATCAAGCATGATTTTCGTTAAAATAATTAACTCAATGTTAATAAAGAAGATCCATCTAACTAATTTTTTTTTTTCATGATGACACTTTAGTTAAACAAAAATATTACACTTAAGTTAAAAGACGACACTTGAGTTAGCCACATAACTAAGTGATCTAGCCTCCAGTTGAAGATTGATTTCATTCTAAAGTCAGTTAATGAAGAGATGCACCATGTTTGATTTATTATTCATTCAAGTTAATCAACAATTGATGAGACCAAGGAAAAAGTGTGAATCAGTGAGAGGAAAGTGTGCATAAATGCAGAAAAGGGGAATTAGTGTATGAGAAATGTGCATTAGTGCATGAACCATGAATTGAATTGCATGCAAGGCATACAGTTGGATCAATCCAATCCTTCTCTCTTCTCTATTTCTCAGATTACACCTGGGGTGTTGGAATTCTCTCTTATCTTGCAACTAGGGTGACGAATGTAATATGCAATTGTAAAATACATTATCTACTATCTATCATTATTATACTTTGGACATTTGTTGGGGTTTTATCCTTCATTTTTTGAGGGTTTTCACTAAGGTACATTATGTGTTATGTGTGAATGATTATGTGTATGAATGGTTCATTGATTTCAAGTACTCAGTAATTCCAAAATTAAATATTAAAGATAAAATCTTAACAAAATCCAACATGGTATCAGAGCTCAAGACGTGAAGGAGACAATTTTTGCAATAAATATTGAGCCTACATTGATCCTAAGTGGTATAAGGTTAGCACATTTCTTGAAGAACAATGGCCTTGATCTCAGTAAGGCCGAAATACTGACTTGAAGGAAACTCAAACTTCAAAACTTGGAAGACTAGGATTTTGAACATCCTAGAAGAGCATAACCTTGATGGATATATATCCAATGTTGTGGACTAGGAGCCTACTTCTAATGCAGGGTGCACTACTTTCAAGAAGAAAAATTCCAAATCACAGAGGATCATCTATGATTTGATGAAATAGAACTTGATGTCAGTGATTACTCCATTAAATACCACAAAGGAGTCCTTTGACACCTTTATCAATGTTTATGAGAAGAAGTCTCCAAGTCAAAAGAGGGCATTGAAGAATAAGCTTCATAATCTAAATATGGAGATGGGAGAGACAATGAACTCAATATTCACAAAGATCTATCGAGTAAGAGATCGACTATTGAACATTGGAGTAACAATTGATGATGACAATCTTATTGAAAATGTTGTCGATGATCTCCTGTCCTCATGGGAGACATTCTTGGCCGCCATTAATGGTCAAGAGGTGAAATCTAACTTTGAGATATTATAGCATGATTTCCTCCAATAAGAAGGGTGAATCCAAAGTAAGACTGCTTCTTCCAAAGAAGAGAAACTTGCTCTTATGAAAATCATGAAGAGAGGAAATAAATCTTTCTCTTAGAATAAGTTTCCTCATCAAAAGGAAAAAGTATTTAACAATGACTTTGATAAGTCAAAGATCAAATGCTTCAACTACAATAAGAAGGGCCACTTTGTAAGAGAGTGTCAAGGTAACCAAAGAGGAAATTTCAAGGGTAGGTTTCACACTTCTACTGCCATAGGACATAGACCTAAAAGAAACTATGCTTCTGAATATCAGAAGACAAGTGATGTAGAAGATGATGATGATCAAAAAGATTTTTTTTCCTTTAGTGCACCAATGATTGCATAATATCTAGATGAGGATATTGTCATTGGTGATGTATGGAGATCCAAGTTGTAGTGAGATTCCTCCAAGAAAGAAGATAAATATCTAAGGACTCCAGTAATATATGCAAGGAGACAGAGATCAAGAGGGAGCCCACAAAACTAATAAAATATAAGTATTTGTATTTGACTATCAATTTCTCTTATAAATCATATCTAAATGTTTTTTGAATATACTCTTCATTACAGTTATACGCAAATTTATATTCCTAGAATTAAGAAGTATGTTGTAGTATAACATGATGATCATATGTTATAGTTTTGCTTTTATTGACAAATAATAAACCCATATAGTACATGTTATGATTGAGTGAGTATCCTATAGTGTTGCATAACATTCCATGAGATATGGATAGAGGTTGTATTGAAGCACTAGTTACAATGTTTGCATAATTGTGTGAACTATTTGTCATTACATTGAAATGATTGGATTATGTGATGTTTCTAACCATTTGGCTGAATTTGACTAGAAGAAAATACCATTTGTTATGTCTTAAAAGAGAAGAATGATGAGACTTGTTGACTGTACTTTACAACACCAAAAAAAAGGGGTTGTCGAAAGGAATAGCAATTTTTTTTGTGACGCTACAAAATCCATGATGTGTGATCAAGATCTTCCTATCTCCTTATGGGAAGAACACTCCATCACTACTGTGTATATTCAAAATAGAATCCTGTATGATTTATTGGGAGAGAAACTCATGAACAAGTTTTCACTGGTGAAAACCTAGATGTTGGTCACTTGAATATTTTTGGTTGTCATTCATGAAGAGGATAATGATGGAGGATCTAGATTCTAGCTATCTATGTTTAGATGTTGAGAGGGAGAATAAATAAGAGTTCTCATATTCACTATCTCCTGAAGAAACAATAGAACTAGTTGAAAGACCACTTGATAAACCTCCTGATAATAGGAGATCTTCATGGAGATGAGACATTCTACAAGAGGGAGAAAAGCATGGAGCACCAGCAAGAACATCCAGAACGCAAAAGATACCTGAAACATATCCATGGTATGTAGCACATATGAGTCACATTAGTGATTCAGAACCTTCCACCTATGAAGACGATGCTAAGAAACAAGTATGGAAAGATTCCATGGTAGAGGAATACACATCTATTATGAAGAATGATGTTTGGGAATTAGTTCCTAAACCTTAAGGGAAGTCCATAGTAACTTCCAGGTGGATTTATAAAATAAAAAATGTTGCTAATGGAAGAATTGAAAAGTATGAATATATATTTGTTTCTCATGGTTTCTCACAGAAAGAAGGAATAAACTATGATGAAACATTTGCTCATGTGTCCAGGTACACCACTATTCAAGCTATAATTTCAATTACCTATGTTCTTAGAAAATCCTCAGTTTCATGACAAGTCGAAACACATTGAGATGAAGTACCACTTCATTAGATACATGGTCCAGAGAGGTGTCATAAGACTTCAATACATTGCTACTGATGAGCAGATTGCAGATATGTTGAGTAACCCTCTGTCAGTGATGAAGTATAGGTACTTCCAAGACAAGCTTGTCATGGAAGATAATTCCTCCCTAATTGAGAGGGAGTGTTAAATTTACAACATCATGAGTCATTCTCCAAGCTAATATTGTGTGCCAATATTGGGCCTCATGTGTTTAGGTAGTAGGGAACGTAAGTTGGACTCAAGAAACTTGGAATGAATTATAGTGTTGGACTCAATACTGACTAAGCCTTATGTGTAAAGGTCAATCCTCATGTGTTGAGGTGAATGCTTTGATATATCAAAGTGATGATGTTATACAGTATTGTTGGAAAAGACTAAGGAATTGTGTATCAAGTCGGATCCTCATGTGTAGAGGAAATGATTTTCTAGTTTAAGCATGCATGATGTGTAACATACTACTAACAATGATCTAGTTATTAAGTCTCCTTTAGGGACTAGCCACCTCTAGAGTGAATTACTTTAGCATAATATCACTTGGCACGATAGTAGAATGATATGATCACATCACTGGAAAAATCCCCTTAGTATAATTGATACAATAGATAAATTAAAGTTGGCACATGTGGACCATGCGATAAGATAAAAGATACAAGATAAGCATGCATTGCAAATAGAGAAATTCAAATTGCACATGAGAATGACTTCAGTTAATTAAGGAGGACTAGATTTAATTAAATTCAAATGATATTAACATTGAATGCTTAAGCTAATTAAGGAGAACTCAAGTTGACCACTTCAGTGATTCAATCAAGCATGATTTCAATTAAAAGAATTAACTCAACGTTAATAAAGAAGATCCAGTTAACTAAAAGTGTTTTGCATGATGACACTTTAGTTAAACTAAAATATGACACTTAAGTTAAATACAACACTTAAGTTAAAAGATGCCACTTAAGTTACGACACTTGAGTTAGCCACCTAACTAAGTGATCTAGCCTCCAGTTGAAGATTTAGTTCATTATGAAGTTAATTAATAAAGAGATGTGCTATGTCTGAGTTATTATTCATTTCAGTTATTCAACAACTGATGAGACCAAGCAAAAAGTGTGAATTGGTGAGAGGAAAGTGCGCATAAGTACAGAAAGGGTGAACTGGTGTATGAGCAGTGTGCATGAATGCATGAACTGTGAATTGATTTGTGTACAAGGCATACATCTGGATCAATACAATTATTCTCTCTTCTCTATTGCTCAGTGATTACACCTGGGGTGTTGGAATTCTCTCTTATCTTGTGCCTAGGGTGTCGAATGTAATATGCAATTGTAAAAGAAATTCTCTATAATCTACCATTATTATACTTTGGATATTTGTTGGGGTTTTTATCCCTCATTGTTTTGAGGGTTTTCCCTAGGGTACATGTTGTTTATGTTTGAATGATTATGTTTATGAATGGTTCATTGATTTCAAGTACTCAGTAATTACACAATTAAATATTAAAGATCAAACATGAACAAAATCCAACAAATCCAACATCAATTTATAAGGAAATGAATGTGTAGAGCAAAGAATATGTGAATCTCGATATGGGTGGGGATAGAATAATTTATTTCATATATGGAGTTAGAGTGAAGTACGTAAAAATGTATGCTTTTTATGGCCAAATCATATGAAAAGATACCTTCCATGAATTGGCTTTCATTGGTTCTCAAGTATATTATGATCGAGGTGGACAAGTATTTGTGATTTTATTTGAGTTACTAGAATACAATGGCTTGGTGTCAGGTTTGAGCCTTGGAATATGGCATGGAAAGTAAGAATACAATTAGGTTTTAGCACATGATTCTAGTCCTAAAAATGAGGAAAAGTTATTGAAATGGTTACACAAACTTTCACAAGATGGGATTGTGATGGAAAACCCCAAGTTGGTGAAAGTGAATTTGTTTAAGTGTCATGATCTAGTGGCCATATTCAGTTTAGTATGGAATAATAAAATTTCTCCACTAGGAAAAATATTTTTTCCTTGATGCAAGTGCCATAAAAATATCAAACATATGGTTGCACATGAAAATAATACAAGGGATGTTGAAAGTATTTAATTAACTAAGAGTGGGGGGGGGGGGTGAATCGGTTAATTTATGTGCTTAAACAATTTTATACAATTTTAAAAAACTTTTATCCTTGAAGTTTTATGACAGTCAATATGTTATGAGGAATTATATATTCATTCTTTATTAGCAGAAACTCTGTTGCAGCAAATTTAACATGTAAAGCAAACCATCATCATTCAATCACACAAAATACACAGAGACACACATTTCATGAGGAAACCCATAAAGGGAAAAAACTCTTTGTCTTAGGATGTCAGGAAAGCTTCAAATTCTGTACATATTATCTTTCTTTGAGCTCCTACTCAAATGAGGCTACAAGCTCTAAATTACAAGCACCAACTTGTAAAGAGCACCAACTCTCAAATTTCTTCAGCACCCACTGAATCTTGAGGACAACAATCCTCCCTAGCACCACCCTACCACCTTATTTTTATAGAATTACTTTTAATCAATAAAATACAATGATACTAATATAACGATGCTTACCACTTCATCTATGTTTTGTTCTTCTTCTCTGCTTTCATTATGCTATACTTGACATTTATCTTCATTCTTCTTCTGGTTTTCTTTATCTTTGCTTCTCATTTGTTCTCCCTCTGCTACCTATTCTCTATTTCGTTCATTGTCTGGTCTTTGGTCTGTGCATACTTAGTCTCTTCTCTTCACTCTATCTCTTCTTTAGATCATTCTTCTTTACTTACCGAGCTCAGTATCTCCACTGAACAACTAACACTACACAGTTCCCTTCAGCTCACCTTTATACATGTACACCTCAACTGCTTCAGGTTCCCAACCTTTTGTATTCCTGATCAAGAATCAGTTATCATTCTATAACTGCCTCTGACCGTTAAATTATACACATAACGTTTTTTGACATTTTCATGATTTACGCCTTTAACCACTTCACAAACTTCCTTTGCCATCTGCTGTAGCAGCCATGAACTAGAGAAGTCAACCACCATAGAGGTCATGAACAAAAGAATCCATCCGCTCATATTTGCGGCTCTGAAGTTAGGAACCAATCTTCATACAAAAGCTCAACACTATGAACTTGCAAAACTTGATTTGGGGGAATCAACATCAACCGTTGATCTATAATCTATCTTCATCGGAACCGTCCAAACCTGAAAAATTTAACATTCCGCTAATTATTTCACTTCTGATTGAGCGAGCATATTTAGAACATGGAATTCACCTTGTTCGTCAATCAACTTGATCTCTTGTCTTAACTGTCAATCTCTGTATCCTCTACCACTTTCCGCGAATTGAAATCCTGAATTTTTCTGCGCTAGTTCAATCTGCGGAATTATCCACGACCGTAGATCTATCTCCACTCCTTTCTAAACCACCCAAACTTTCCATCAATTAACCTATTCCATGATTTGAAAATTTTTCTTCATCCAGGCATGTTCAACCTACGAAATGTTTTAGCGCTGTGGATCTTTCCTTGTTTCAATCTCAGCCCTTCAAAGTTTCAATTTTTAATGGACTCCACAAATACAAAAAATTAATTCTACCTTGCATCTCCGATCCATGGAATTTATTTCCACCATTGATATTCGTCATCTTAAATCTAAATGCCATCAATGACAACAGGAAAACCTTTGTGTCAGTCTAGCCAACAATCTCCCCCTTTGGCATTGATGGCAACCCAAAACTTTTGGAACACCTTCCTCTGATTTTTCAACCAATTTTTTCCAATCAAATGAACTTCTCCCCCTTTGACATCAATGTCAAAAAAAACTGTGAACAAAACAACTCCCCCTATCAAGATAGACTCAAATACTTGTCACTTAAAACTCCTATCAAATGTTCAATAAACACAAGCTCCCCCTATCAAAGTGAGGAGATCAGTTTGAATCGGGTATGACACCCAATTTCTGGCAGAAATATTCAGAGTCTTTGATAACGGTTTAGTAAAGATATCAGCAGTTTGTTCCTTCGAAGGAATGAAATTCAATTGAACTACTCTGTTTGTGACTTGCTCTCTTAGAAAATGATACTTGATAGGAATGTGTTTAGTCTTGGAATGCAAGACAGGGTTCTTATACACACTAATGGCACTTGTGCTGTCACAATGAATGGGGATGGGTTTAGTATATTTCACCTCCAAATCTGCAAGAGTCTGGATCATCCATAGTACCTGTGTACAACAGGTGGCAACAACAATGTATTCAGCTTCAGTATTAGACATGGATATTGAACCTTTCTTTTTACTCATCCATGCCACTAATGAATCAAATAAGAATAATGCACCTCCACTTGTGTTGTTTCTCTCATCCAAACAATTTTCCCAGTGAGCATCTGAATATGCAATTAACTGAAAATTTTGATTTATAGGATAGTAGAGACCATAAGTCATTGTGCCTTTCTGATATTTGAAAATTCTCTTCACAGCGACGAAGTGACTTTGTTTAGGAGTAGAATGAAATCTTCCTACCATTCTAATAGCATGCATACTATCAGGACGAGATGCAGTGATGTACAGAAGACTGCCTATCATTGACCTATATGTTCTTTAATCAACATCAGGTGAAATATCATATTTTCTAAGCTTGCAGCCAACAATCATAGGGGTACTAATAGGTGAAGAATCCTCCATCTGAAATTTCTTCAACATTTCCTTTAGATACTTATTTTGGGAGATAAACAGACCTTCAAAACTCTGAGTGATTTGAAGACCAAGAAAATATGACAGTTCTCCAATCATGGAAATTTCAAACTCAGATTGCATGGCATTAGCAAACCATTGAACAAAGGAATCATTAGTACATCCAAAACTAATATCATCAGCATAAACCAAAACAACTAATAAGTCATCACCTTCTATTTTGATGTACAAATTACTATCAACATTGCCTTTCTTGAATCCTTTTTCTTGTAAATATTTGTCTAATCTATAGTACCAGGGTCTAGGTTCTTGTTTCAATCCATACAAAGACTTCTTTAGTTGACATAATCAATATTGTCTGTTAGTGAGAATCCTTTAGGTTGTTACATATAAATTTCTTCTTCTAGATATCCATTGAGAAATGTTGACTTGACATCCACCTGATAAATTTTGAACTTCTTGCGACATGCATAAGCAAGAAAAATTATGATAGATTCCATTCTTGCCACAGCTGCAAAGGTTTAATCAAAATCGTGTCCTTCAATCTGAGCATACCCTTTATAGACCAATCTAGATTTATTCCTCACAATTTGTCCTTGTTCATTCATTTTATTCTTAAACACCCATTTGGAAGCAATCACATTCTTGTTTGTTGGTCTAGGAACAAGTTCCCAAGTATTATTCTTTTCAATATGATCAAGCTCTTCATTCATGGATTTTATCGAATCTTCATCTTCACTGGCTTCATAAAAATTCTTGGGTTCTATTATAGATAGAAAAGCAATGTGAGACTGTTCTAAATCCTTGAGTAACTTTCTTCTTATCTGTACACCTTCATTCTTGTTACCAATAATCTGACTTTCAGGATGATTTTTTCAAATAATTCTTGAAGAGGGTTTTACCGATTGTTGTTGTGAATCTGTTGTTGATGTATTTGTAACTTCGGAATGCATTCACTTGTATATTTCATATATTGTATTTGATTAGTCCCCGATGTTCCTATCGAGAGAATCAGTAATGTAAACAAGTCATGTAAAGTCATAGAGGTTAACCCTCCTAGTTGATCAGGGGTCAAAGTCCCCACAGTTTCGGGGCACTAGGGTTATTAGAATCTCCTAGAGAAGTCAGCCCTGGTAAGTTATTGTCAAGTCAGGAATTAGTATATATAGAGAGTGAGCCTCTCTATTTATCACACAGTCACACACACTCAGTTGTAGCGCATGAGTGAGAAAGAAGAAGCTGGGATAAGAGTGAGAACAGCTATTGGAGATCATCTTACTATATTTGGGTTTTACTGCTGCCATTGGTGCTTATTATATATCTGAGGAAGTTGCAGGGTTTTCTCCTTTATGGTTTCACCAAGGAAAATATTTGTGTCCATTGTCTCTTGTGATTGATTGATGTGCATGTTATTCTCTCAGATAAGATCCTAATATAATACTATCTAATTGATAAAAATCTAACATGGTATGAGAGCTAACCTGAGAAGAAGACGCTGTGCAACTGTGGAAGGTAGGGCTTTTTACTTTTTGGGTCTCTCTCCACAATCCATTGGCAAAAGGAGGCTAGGATGAACCTCCATTGAAGGGCACATCTTTCTGTCGAAGCAGAATCTGATTTTGAGCACTTTCAATTTTTGACCTACCACTACATCAGGAAATTAGGGATTTTCATTGAAGAGGAATTTTTGAGTGAGCTCAGGCTAGGATTGCTCTCCTCCTCAAAATCAAAGTTTAAAGACAAAAAATGAGGTTTTTGGTTTGGTATAACTCTGGGAAAGTGAAACCCTAATCTTCCCTAGAACCAGAAAACCAACACTACAGAAGATCAGCTCCAGATCTAGTTTTCAGCTTCTCAAACTAGTAAGATCTAAATATTTTGAATTTACATTTGAGGTTCTCAGTTAAGATGTCTCATCACACCAAGCTTGATGAAAATATTGAGGGAGCTGATAACTTTCGAGCATGGAAGTATAGGATCTCCCTAGTTCTTGAAGAAAATGAATTGGACACCTACATCAGTAGAGAGGTTCCAGTTCCATAGGGACACGAGACTAAGGCCTTACACAAAATAAAATTGGTCATGGCTAAGAGGATTATTGCTGATTGAATCAAGGATCACCTCATACCATAGGTGTCCTCCCTAAAGACACCTAAAGAAATGTTTGATGCCTTTACCAAGCTATTTTAAGGGAAGAACATTAATCGAAAGATGACTTTGAGGAACCAATTAAAGAATGCAAAGATCTAGAATGAAGAAACCATATAGTCATACTTCAAAATGTCTCTCAGATCAAGGAACAACTTGAAGCAATGGATAAAGAAGTAGAGAATGCAAAAATTGTGATGACCGCCTTGAATGGTCTCCCTAGGTCATGGGATTCTTTCATCCAAGGAATTTGTGCTAGAAAGAAGCTAATCAAGTTTAGTAGGTTGTGGGAAGAATGCTCATAAGAAGAAGCTCGAATAGTAGCTTGAGAAGAAAAGATGGGAAATGAAGATCAATCTCTCACAGTACACTTCAAGAAAAGCAGAAGGGACAATCATAATCACCAAGGTAAGAATTCTCACCAGAAATATAACTCTGTAAGATAAAGAAAGTACCTATCCAAACTCAAATGCTATACATGTGATGAAAGAGGACGCTTTTCTAGAAATTGTCCTATGAATAAGAATGGTTCTCAAAAGAAGAAGAACCACAAAAGAACACATCATGCTCACACTGCAGAGGATGATGATTCTCCCAGGAAGAGAGTCAAACAAGAAAGTGAAGACTCTTCAAGTCATGAAGAATATGTTCTAATCTCTGTTCTCACAGGAAATGTCACACATGGAAGCAAATATTAGCTTATTAATAGTGGGGCTTCCAAGCACATGACGGGATTCAAGGAATATTTTGTGAAACTATCTGAATATAATTCACCCAAGGTAAAAAATAGGGATGAATACCGATATCCCATAAAAGGTAGTGGTGAATCCTCCTACAAGCTAGACTCTGGGAAGTCTATGAAGATGAAGGATGTCTTGTTTGTACCAGGACTAAAGAAGAATCTCCTCTCCATATTTGCATTGGATTCAGAAGGAATAAGGGTTGCATTTGTAGATGGCCAAGTCCTTATGTGGCCAAAGGGAAAGACTATAGATGATGCATTAGTGATTAGGGAGCAAGAGGGAGGACTATACAAAATAAAGGGTCAACCAGAAAAAGATTTGTTCCATGACACAATAGAGCCAAATGAAATTTGGCATAGAAGGCTTGCACATGTGCACTATAGGGAAATACCACTCACAAGCAAGGCTGTTGAAGGACTTCCAGAAATGTAGGCAAAACATGAAGGAGTTTGCAAAGGATGTGCGAAAGGAAAGAACACAAAGAAGACATTTCCAAGTAGCGAAAGCAAGGCAAAATGAATCTTGGAAATCATTCACTCCGATGTATGCGATACGATGTCATCCAACTCATTAAGCGAGTATGTATACTATGTTTCTTTCATTGTTGATTTTTCTAGGATGACATGGATATAATTTATGAAAAACAAGGATGAAGTATTCAATAAGTTCAAAGAGTTCAAGGCGTTGATCGAGAATCACACAGAAAAGAAAATCAAGACCTTTCGATCAGACAATGGCTGAGAATTCACAGCAAATGAATTCAAATAATTATGCATAGATTTAGGGATTAAGAAGGAGTTAACCACTCCATATATTCCACAATAGAATGGGGTTGCAGAAAGAAAGAATAGAACGATTATGGAAGCTACAAGGGCAATGCTTCATGATCAAGATATTCCTATGTGTCTATGGGCAGAAGCTACTATAACAATTGTGTATGTACATAACCGTACTCCGCATAAAGTACTCGAGAAAAAGACACCTGAAGAAGTCTTCTCCGGTAGGAAACCAGAAGTCAGTAATCTCAAAATATTTGGCTATCCAGTGTACATACACATTCCAGAAGAAAAGAGGACAAAGTTAGATCCTTTAGGGAAGAAGGGTATATTTGTGGGATATAGTGAAATCTAGAAGGCTTATAGAATATACTTCCCAGGATTCAAGAAGATTGACATCAGAAGGGACGTAAAATTTGATGAATATTCAACCTATAAAAAATCCAGAAAGAGACCTGCTGAAGACCCTAAAGAAACAAAAGTACCCAGAATTAAAGATACAACTATGAACAATGCAACTCAAGAAGAAGACTGAGAAATAGAAGAACCATAGGAACTTGTAGATCCACCCCAAAAGGAGAACTGTGACAAGAGGAAACCTGCATGGGTACGAGAGGCTATCCAAGGTGTATAAAGATATGGGGCTCCAGAAGAAATAAATAGAGAAAGGAAAAGAAATAGGTCCTGCCTCGGCTATGTATCCCTGTTGTGTGAATTCATTAATAAAGAACCTTCCAACTATGAAGAAGCGACATAGAAGAAAGAATGGAAGGATGTTATGATCGAGGAGTACCAGTCGATGATGAAGAATGATGTCTGGGATGTTGTCCCAAGACCAGAGGGGAAGTATGTCATGAATTCTAAGTGGATCTACAAGATCAAGCATGCTGCAGATGGTAGCATAGAGAAATATAAAACAAGATTTGTGGCTCATGGATTCTCTTAGAAAGAAGGGATAGATTATGAAGAGACTTTTGCACCTGTAGCGAGATACACTTCCATTAGATTGGTACTTGCTTTTGCTGGAGTAATGAAATGGAAGATACACCAAAGGGATGTCAATAATTCTTTCTTGAATGGTGTAGTGGAAGAGAAAGTCTATGTGGAGCAACCACTGAGTTTTGAGACACATGATAGGGAGACTCATGTGTGTAAATTGAAGAAATCCCTGTACGGTTTGAAACAGGCACCCAAGACATGGTACACCAAAATTGATGGCTTCCTATCCAGTTTGGGCTTTACCAAGAGTAAAGAATATTCCAACCTTTACTAAAAGGTTGAATAAGGGAACCCAGTGATACTCCTATTGTATGTAGATGACCTGTTTGTAACGGGTGTAGATGGGTTGATTACTGATACAAAGAGGAAGCTTGCTGCCGATTTCAAGATGAAGGACCTGGGTATGATGCACTACTTTATAGGCATGGAGGTGTGGCAGAATGCAGATGGAATCTACCTGGCACAAGGGAAGTATGCAGTAGAGATCCTGAAGAGGTTCGAGATGATGGACTGCAAGGACATGACTGCACCTATGGCATTGAACCCGAAGCTATTGAGTGATGCTTCATCAGAGTCGGTTGATGCTATGATGTATCGTCAAATGATTGGGTCCTTGATGTACCTGATGAATACGAGACCAAATATTTGCTTTGATGTGAACACATTGAGCCAGCTCTGGACAGATCCTAGACATGTTCACTTGATTAATGCAAAACATATTCTGAGGTACCTAAAGGGTACAGTTGATTATGGGATCAAGTATAAGGAAAATCAAAATATTAACTTGGAAGGTTATGTTGATTTAGATTGGGAAGGCAATGCCATTTATAGGAAGAGCACTTCAGGGTTCTACTTTAGTATGGGATCAGGTGTGATATCTTATTTTAGCAGGAAGCAATCCTGCGTGGCACTAAGTACAACTGAAGCAGAGTAGGTCCCAGGTTGTTCGACTAGTTGTGAGGAAGTGTGGCTAAGAAAGCTATTATCTAATTTGTTTGATCTCTAGTTGGATGCTACTTGTATATATTGCGATAGCCAGAGCTGTGTGAAGTTGTCGGAGAACCTGGTGTTCCATGACAAGTCGAAGCATATCGAGATCATATATCACTATCTCAAGGATATGGTGCAGAGAGGAGTAGTGAAGCTCCAGTATGTTTTGATGGAAAAAAAATAACCGATGTGTTGACCAAGCCATTAGCCAGAGTGAAGTTTGAGTACTTCAGGGAGAAGCTTGGTGTTTTCTAGATCGAGGTTCCCTCCAAAGGGAAGTGATGAGTTCATGAGCCCTTCTGACATGGATGTAGGATTGGTTCCTCTCATGGTCAGATGTAAGTCCAGAGCCCTTATGGCATGAATGTTGGATTGGTTCCTCTCATGTTCAGATGTAAGTGCAGATCCCTTCTGACATGAATGATGGATTGGTTCCTTTCATGGTCAGATGTAAGTGGAGAGCCCTTCTGACATGAATGGTGGATTGGTTCCTCTCATGGTCAGATGTAAGTGTAGATCCCTTCTGACATGAATGTTATATTGGTTCCTCTCATGGTCAGATGTAAGTGCAGATCCCTTCTGACATGAATGCTGGTTTGGTTCCTCTCATGGTCATATGTAAGTACAGAGCCTTTCTAACATGAATGTTGGATGTGTTCCTCTCATGGTCAGATGTGAGCACTGGGCCTTTCTGACATATATGCAGGATGTGTTCCTCCCATGGTCAGATGTGAGTGCTGGGTGTGCCTTTCTGACATGGATGTTGGATGTGTTCCTCCCATGGTTAGATGTAAGTGTCGGGCGGGCCTTTCTGACCTGGATGCTGGATGTGTTCCTCCCATGGTTAGATAAAAGTGCTGAAGAAGATGAATACCTACATGGAGGCTAGGCCTACAACCAACATGAAAAAGGGCTGGCTCTGTAGAACTTTTTGTGACAAGTAGAATTGAGAGATAACACATGTTGATCGAGATAGTGGAAGCAATGATGATGATGATGATCCAGTGATAATCCAACTTTGATGATGATCCAGTGATGATGATGATACAATGATGATCCACCTTTGATGATGATCCAGTGATGATCCAGTTTCGATGATGATCCAGTGATGATCCAGTTTTGATGATGATACAGAGAAGAATACTTGTACTGATGTATTGTGTCAAGAGAATACCTTCCTAGTTAAGAGGGAGTGTTGATGTATTTGTAACTTTAGAATGTATTCACTTGTGTATTTTATATATTGTATTTTATTAGTCCCTGATGTTTATATCGGGAGAATCAGTAATGTAAACAAGTCATGTAAAGTCATAGAGGTTAACCCTCCTAGTTGATAAGGGGTCAAAGTCCCCACAGTTTCGGGGCACTAAGGTTATTAGACTCTCCTAGAGAAGTCGACCCCGGTAAGTTATTGTCAAGTCAGGAATTAGTATAAATAGAGAGTGAGCCTCTCTATTTATCACACAGTCACACACACTCAGTTGTAGCACATGAGTGAGAGAGAAGAAGCTGGTATAAGAGAGAGAAAACTTGTTGGAGATCATATTACTGTCTTTGGGTTTTACTGCTACCATTGGTGCTTATTCTATCTATGAGGAAGTTGCGGGGTTTTCTCCTTTATGGTTTCACCGAGGAAAATATTTGTGTCCATTGTCTCTTGTGATTGATTGATGTGCATGATATTCTCTCAGATAATATCCCAACATAATACTGTCTAATTGATAAAAATGTAACATCTGTACCTTCATTATCTGACTTAGAGTCTTCCTTTTATTTATTCTTGGACCTATTCTTCTTCCTCTTCAGCTGTATCCTCTGTATTTGATTCAACACTGCTTATCTGAATGTCTTTTCCAGGCATACCTTCATCAATTTTAATGTCAATGCTATCAACCATTTTATGTAACCTCTTATTATAGCATCTGTATCCTTTACTGCTTGTAGCATACCCCAAAAAATTACCTTCACCAGCCCTATCATAACATTTTCCAAGATTTTCATCATTGTTTTTTATATAACATTTACTTCGAAATAATTTAAAGTTCTTGATTGAAGCAGGTCTCCCAAACCACAACTCATAAGGAAATTTATCATTGTTTGGCCTTAAGTGGGCTTTGTTAAGAATATGAACATATGTGTGAATTGCCTCTACCCAGAATGTATGAGAAATATTTCTTTCATTCATCATTGACCTTGACATCTGCTGAACTGATCTATTTTGTCTCTCAACTACATTTTGCTGTGGAGTCCCTGAAATTGTATATTCTCTTTTGATTCCTTGTTCAACATAGAATTCTTTGAATTCCTTTGAATAGAACTCTCCTCCTCTATCAGATCTTACTGCTTTTAATCTTTTTTTTTCTGTTTGATTCTCAGTCAAAGCCTTAAATACTTTGAATTTTTCAAATGCTTCAGATTTTTCTTTCAGGAAAGCAACCCATGTTAGTCTAGAATAATCATCAATACCCAGCATAAAATAGTTTTCTTTTCCCGTGCCTTCCTTTCTTGATGGTCCACATAAATCCACATGCACTAATTGAAGAGTTTTATCTATTGATGTGAATCTCTTGGATTTAAACTGAGTCCAAGTTAGTTTTCCCATTTGACAGGGTTTACATACAAAGTCATATGGTTTTGATATATTAGGAAAATATTTTACTACTCCATTGTTTCTAATCTTGATTAAATGATCAAAATTCAAATGTCCAAGTCTTCTATGCCAAAGCCAACTCTCATCATACTTGCTTAGATGGAACTTTTCCTTATATTCTTTCAAAACATAGACATTGTTTTCTGTTCTTATACCTTTGGAAACCAATTGTCCTGAAGATACATATTTTATTTTGCACTCTTTAGCGGTGAAAACAACTTCACATCCTCTATCACATACCTGACTGGCAATAAGAATATTATGCTTCAAGCCATCTACAAACAATACATCTTGAGCTTTTCCTTTACTATTCAGATTTACCAACCCTTTGCCTCTGATTTTCCCTGGAGCATCATTTCCAAAAGTTACATCTCCTAATTTTTGTTCACTCAGAGATAGACATTTGCTTTTGTTCCCAGTCATGTGTTTGGAACATCCATTGTCAATATACTAGGGGTCCTTTTGTCTTTGAGCAGAAAGCACTAACCCACACTGGTTGTTTTATTTCTTCTTCCATACTTTTGCCCTTCTAACTGAATAATCTACTCTTGAATCTGATTCACAACTCTTTAAATAGAATTCTATGGCTTTGTGTCCAAAATTATGACAAATATAACATTCTGACATGTTGTACAACAACTCATAAGAATTGATATTTCTAGCATGAGCTCTTCTTCTAGTTGGAGATGGAATAAAATGATGCTCTTGTTGGCTCATTGATTGTTTCACTTTATGTTGCAGCATTTGGTTATTGCTAAACATTCTTCCTTGTATGTTTATAAAGTTAAAAACACAATTTACAGCTTTATGACCAAAGTCAAAATAACAATAACAGTAACCATTGAAAACATTTTGGTACTTGAATTTTGGCTGTTTTCTTGAAATATATTGCCTTGTCATTCTATTCTTTACCTCTTCTTCATGCTTTATTGACTACAGAGCACTGTTATCTATTCCTGTAGATATATCATCTTTACCACTCATTAGTTTAACTTCATTATTGTTTTTATTCTCTTTAGCTTTGATGAAATTTGTTGACTTTGTGTACTCTGGTTGATTGCTATTTTGAAAGTTAATCACCTTAGTTGTTTCCTTGTTTTCTGATTGAATGCTACTTGTACCTTCTTCCTAACCTATACCAGTCTTGTTCAAAGGAGATATTTTCTTACTCAGGATGTTATTTAGTTCTTCTGAAGCTTTAATACTTGACAAGTTTTGATGCTAGAGAGATTGAAATTTCTCCAATTATTTTTTGAATTTCACTGCTTCTTCCTCCAATGCTTCACATCTCATCTTTTTCTATGATAATTTTTCTTTTATAACATTGCTTATTTTCTTTGCTTCTTCTAGTTATACCTTTAACAAGATACAATCTGTAATAATTTCTTTAACATTATTTTCATACTGCATTAGAAATTGTTTTTGTTTTCTCTTCTTTAGTCTGAGTCTGCCAATTTCTTCCAATGCACTAATCGACTCACCTTTCATATCAACTACAACATCTTCATGGTTCATATCACTTCCAACATATTCATCTTCAATATATTCTATGTCCATAAGCATAAAATCATTCAATTTATCTTCACAATATGACTCACTGTTCGTAACTTCTGAGGGATCAACATCATTTGCACACAAACTTTTCTTTTTGTAGTTATTGTTTTTATTGTATCTCTTAAATGTGTGTTTCTCTTCATCAACTGAGTTATGATATTTTTCCTTATAAGGGCATTTATATGCAGAGTGTCGTACCTTACCACAGTTGAAACATTTAAAAGGAAACTTCCCTTTTTATTTTCCTAATCTAGTTTTCAGTCTTCTTACAAATTTTGCCTCAATCTCTTCCATTTCAGAATTTGCATGTTTATCTGCTTTAAAAGAATCTTCTCTAATGGTATATTTATCTTTACTGGTCCTCATTTCATACGCAGTTAAAGTTCCTATAAGTTGGTCAATAGATAAGGTTTTCAGATCATTCATTTCTTCTATTGCAGATACTTTTGGATTGAACTTATCAGGTAGAGATCTCAAAATCTTTTGAACAAGAGGAGCTTCCCCAATATTCTCACTAAGACCCTTCATGGAATTCACAAGTTCTTCAACTCTTAAGAAATATTTACTAATATTCTCATCCTCGTTCATCTTTAGCTGTTCAAATTTCAGTCTGTAAGTTTGAAGTTGGCATCTTTTACGTTTTCATTTCCTTCATAGCAACTAATGATTTTATCCCACATTTATTTTGCAGATTCAAAATGCATTACCTTTACAAACTCAGCTTATGAAAGACCACTTAGTATAGCATTCATTGCCTTTGCATTAAAACTAAACTCTAGCTTATCATCTTTGGAAGCTAGTACAATAGGTTTTGTATATCTAGTTTCTACCACTTCCCAAACATCAACACCTAGGGACATTAGGTATGTTCTCATTCTAACTTTCCAAAAAGAAAAATTTGTTCCATCAAACAGAGGAGATTTATTGGTTGAACCATCATGGCGTGTCATGTTTAAGCTTATCAGATCTTCCTTAGACTAAAGGAACCGAATTTGATACCAATTGTTGAAAGTATTCAATTAACTAAGCGAGGGGGGGGGGTGAATCAGTTAATTTCTGTGCTTAAACAATTTTATACAATGTTAAAAAAAATTATCCTTGAAGTTTTATGAAAGTCAATATGTTATGAGGAATTCTATACTCATTCTTTATTAGCAGAAACTATGTTGCAACAGATTTAACATGTAAATCAAACCATCATCATTCAATCACACAAAATACATAGAGACAAAGATTTCATGAGGAAACCCATAAAGGGAAAAACCTCTTCTCCTTAGGATGTCAGGAAAGATTCAACTTCTGTACATCTTCTCTTTCTTTGAGCTCCTACTCAAATGAGGCTACAACCTATGAATTACAAGCACCAACTTGTAAAGAGAACCAACTCTCAAATTTCTTCAGCACCCACTGAATCTTGAGGACAACAATCCTCCCTAGCACCACCCTACCACCCTATTTTTCTAGAATGACTTTGAATCAATACAATACAATGATACTGATATAACAATGCTTACAACTTCATCTCTATTTTGTTCTCCTCCTCTACTTTCATTTTTCTATACTCGGCATTTGTCTTCATTCTTCTTCTGGTTTTCTTTATCTCTGCTTCTCATTTGTTCAGCCTAAGCTACCCATTGTTTGTTTCGTTCATTGTATGGTCTTTATTTTGTGCATACTTAGTCTCTGCTCTTCACTCTATCTCTTCTTCATATCATTCTTCTTTACTTACCGAGTTCAGTATCTCCACTGAACGACCAACACTACAAAATTCACTTCAGCTCACCTTTATACACGTACACCTCAACTACTTTAGCTTCCAAACCTTTCGTATTTCTGATCAAGAATCAGATATCATTCTATAACTTCCTGTGACCGTTAGATTATACACATAACCTTTTTTGACATTTTCATGATTTACGCCTTTAAGTGCTTGACAAACTTCCTTTTCCATCCACCGTAGCGGCGATGAACTATAGAAGTCAACCGCCATAGAGGTCATGGATAAAACAAGCCATCTGCCCATCGTTGCAGCTTGGAAGTTAGGAAACAATCTTCATACAAAAGCTCAACACTATCAACCTGCACAACTTGATTTGGGGGAATCAACATCAACCATTGATCTATAATCTGTCTTCGTCGGAATTGTCCAAACTTGAAAAATTTAACATTCTGCTAATTATTTAACTTCTGATCGAGTGAGCATCTTTAGAACGTGGAATGCACATTGTCCATTGATCAAACTGATCTCTTGTCATAACCGTCAATCTCTGTAGCCTCAACCACTTTCCGCGAATTGAAATCTTGACTTTTTCTGCGCTAGTTCAATCCACAGAATTATCCACGACCGTAGATCTATCTCTGCTCCTTTCTCAACCACCTGATCTTTCCATCAATTAACCTATTCCACGATTTGAAAAAGTTTTTTCATCCAGGCATGTTCAATTCGTGAAATGTTTCAACGCCGTGGATCTTGCCTTGTGTCAATCTCAACCCTTAAAAGTTGCACTTTTTAATGGAATCCGCAAATACAAAAACTTAATTCTACCTTGCATCTCCGATTCACGGAATTTCTTTCCACCATTGATCTTCATCATCTTAAATCTGAATTCCATCAATGACAACCATAAAACCTCTGTGTTAGTCTAGCCAACAATCTCCCCAACAAGGGATGGGGAAATATTTTATAGTGTTTCCAAGTTATACCAAACATGCTCATAGTAAGCTATACATATTTATTATAAATTCATATTTATGTGTGTATCTTGTTGTTACTTTATTATGAACTAATTCTTGCTTTGGATCCAATCAAAGTATGGGAAGACAAGTTAGACAACTGTATTATAAATATTTAAGCAATCTTACGTGGTAGAAAAAAGGATATTATGAAGAACTATCACATGAATAGAACAAATGGAGAATGAGTACATGCTTTCACATGAATGCTTGATTGTCAATGAAGCTTCTTACTATGTAACTAACTCATACCTAGTGAAATATGTGCTATCAATTAAAACTGTCTCATAGCTCAATGTCCAAGATTGTATATTATGCTCACCATTTTGGCATTTGAATTGTTTTGAAGACGTTTCAAGAAATTCAAAGAATTGAAATATAATGATGATTTGTCCAACCAAAGGCATTGAGAAACAATTTTTGTTCAAATTTATGATAAGATAAAAAAAATTGGGTTGTATGTAAACTTGTGGAACCATATCTTCATAAAAGACAAGAGTACAATTATCTTAATTATGGGCAAGTAAATGGATGAGTGTTAGATAAGATCCCAAATCGACATGAGCGAATTTTAAAGGTTTAATAGTTATGTTAACATACACTATAATTTTATGTGGTTCTTGACTAGTAATAAATGATGATGTTTGATGGGATATGAATACAATTATTTCTCGAGTGTACAAAATTTGATTTAAATATGTGTGACTAATCATATGCATTGGAATGTATTGTTTATAGGTTATTCATGGTCTATAAGACAAATAAAAGTATAGACAATAGGTGAGGATGTATAAGTGTTATAATAAATAATTCCGCATGTTGTAGGTGCAAGTGTGCAAAGGTTGCAATGAACCTTGATAGATAAAAGATAAAAACCCTTAATTTTGGGATCACTGAATACAAGAATATAGAGAAAACCCTTGATTTTGGGATCAATAAATACAATACAAAAAAAACATTAAGGTAGGGTAACACCACAAATTACTCATTATATAAGGAATCACTTTGTTAGCACTTGGTAAGCACCAGTGCTAAATTTTGAAGATATTTTTGCAAGAGTGTTAGCATCATTCTAGGCTAAACAACTTGCCGAGGAATAGGACAATCAAAGGAGGAACAAGGTCCAAAAATTCCTTACCATAGGACCATGAAGGACATCATGATATTCTACAGGTTATGCAGTGGTCAAAATGAATGGTGTAGATTACTCAGCAGCAAAAATCAATGGTTGCTAAGGATTTCACTGAGTAAAATTTGTGTGGAAAGAGAAGCCATGTTAGGCCTGCGAAATATTGTAGGGACCACTTTTTCGATGGCCATGATCTTGATTAGGCCATATCTATGGTGGAGGTACGTTTTGCAGTTGAAATGTGCACGGAGGTTAGCATGATGGGACGCTACGAAAGGTTTATAGCACCTACACATTTGAACGACCAAGAACTAAGGGTACTTACATTCTACATTTGCAGTGGTTTTCGTGACAGTAACATGCGCAAGAGTTAACAGGAGAAGTCATTGCGAAATATGAATAGACCTCACACCTTGGGATGGTGGATATCTGGCAGGGATCAAATCAACGGTTCTAGTGGATTTCGTGAGAGAAAGGTGCAAGGAGGTTAACAAGGTAAGAAATTTCAAAATTGCGTAAAGGACCATATCAAGGGATGACTGAGATCCCTCATAGAGGAGATCTACGACCATGATTGATTTCGTAGGATCAGTGTAGGTGCGAAGTGAAGCTGAAGCATGGGAAAAAATTCAATGATGCAGATCGTTCCCAAGGGACTAAAACCATTAGAAGATGTTATGGAGTGTCACTATCAGAGCAAGCGAGCATGCCTCTCAGACGTCGCATTGCCATTTTTGACCCAGCATGTCTGTAATCCCCTATTTACTGTTTCAAAAGGAAATCATGGCGAATATGCCACCTCAGGAGTTGGTTAGAATTTGAATGATGATTCAAGATTTGATTCCCAAATTTTGTAATAGAATTAGGATCTGTTTCGAGGTTGGTCTCGGGAGCCATAAAACTATAAATATAGCCTCAATTGAGGAGGAACAGGTTGGAACTTTCATTCAGAAAGCATTATGCTCTTGGTTTTTGCATCACTGTAAACTTTCTTGGAAGTGTTAATGAGAAACTTTCTTGGTGTTCTAGATTCAGTTCATGTTTCCCATTTAATTCATGTCCATTTCTTTGATTTCCTGCTAATGCGCTCTAGTTGCATATGAGGAATTTGTTTCATTAAGCGCTTCTTGTATCAGATGTTTCATTTATGATGTGTTTATGACGATTGTTATCGAATTCACTCTCTGTTAAGTGCTCTGTATCAGTTATTGGCCTTATTGTTGTTGCAAGAGATTCACCCACAGATAGGTGCCTCTTGTTTCACTGGGATTCTTCCTCTTTCTTTTATCACCATATAAATATATTTGACTGTTTGTGACACCTACTTTTCCTCAGAATACAAAGGATATTCCCCTCTCATTTTCACTGTAATACCCTTGATTGATTCAGGATTTGACTCCATTTCCCAATGACTCTTCTTGTTTGTCTTTTTTACCATCTTTAAATATGTAAATACCCTATTACTATCAGAAATATAACTTTCTTCAAACTATTTAAATACATATGTATAAGTGAATTTGTTTCTGTGATGAAGAGAGAGCCCTCTCTGATTACATTGGCTAGAATGTAGTCTAAAGGTTGGTTGAAATGGTTACCCCTGTGACTTCCTACCACAACCATAGGAAAATTATAGGGTGATAACATCTTGGCGATGTTCCCAGGGACCGGAAGAGCAAATCATCCCTCGGAAAAACAACATCATCCTAGCTCTATGATCTAGTTGAGTAGCCGGTCTTAGACACACAATTGGTTGTACATGCTCGAGTGACTCCACACAAATTTTGAAGGTGAATCCACTGGGAAATACTGGTTCCCAGAAGAACCCACACGAGGAGAAATCATGATGCAAAATCCTTCCAAGAAATCTTTGATCCAAAAAGTTTGATTCGAAGGGCCAACATGATGCAAAGGTTAGTCAGAAATATTTCCTTCCTTTCTGAAGGTGCTATTGTTGTTAGTGATGTATATGAAGGTTGTAATGAGGAGTTTGGACTAATCTTACCTAGAAATAAATCTGAGTCCATCCTTTCTAATTTGGTTTCTGATACCTCTATGTTTGATTTTCCCCGCATTTCCTGGTCACCCTTGACCTCAGAGCCTCTAGACGAATATTTCCAACACCTTCCTAACCTAGAGTGCCCTAAATTTACCTCTGAATTAACCTCGATAAATTCCACCATCATAAGGAAATATGCTACCACATATTTTCCTCTCACTGTTTCCAAGCCTAATCAACCTTCATCTTCCGGTTTTATAACTCCCTATATTCCTGCAGTTCCTCACAACTTACCAATTTTTGTTCCACCAGTTTTAATCCCTTCTCTAAACCCTGTTATACCTCCAAGTATGGAAAATATATTTGCTCCTCTTTGTCTTCCTGCTGCTCTTCATGACCTCCCTTTGGGATATTCCCAGAGGCTCAAGCAATTCAATGGGGAAAGGAGATATTCCACTGAAGAACACCTGGGGTGGTTTTTATATTGGATAGACCTGGAAGAGGTGGACTATGATGATGTTAAGGTCCAATTATTTTCCCAAAGTCTAGCTGGGGAAGCAAGAAAATGGTACAAAAACCTCACAGACAATTCTATCCTGAGATATCAAGCCTTTGAAGATAATTTAAAGGACAAGTGGGAAGAATAGAAGAGCCCTAAACAATATATCTCTCAATATCATTCCATAAGGAGGAGGGAGAGTGAATCTGTCCAAGAGTTTTCTGACAGGTTTATGAAAGTATATAATTCCATCCCTTCCCAGTTTAAACCTCCCATTGGTTCTTCTCAACTCCAATATGTTGAAGCATTTGATAATGAGTTTACCTTGTGGCTAAGTGAAAGAAGATCAACCTCCTTGGCCGCTATGATGAAAGACACCATAGAGGTGGAGGTAAACTTGGCTGCTGCAAGAAAGAAGAAAAGAGATGAGGGAGAATGGGAAAGGGAGGATGGAGAGAGGAGAAGAGAGGAGGGACAATGGAGAAGAGATGAGGGAGAGAGAAGGAAATATAAAGACCCAAAAAACCCTCTACCTCTAGCTCACAAGAATCCAGGATAGACACAATGCTGAGAACCATGGAAAGGATGATGGAGAGGCTCTCTGTGGATGGTAGACCACCTCCCAGGGAAAATCAAGAACAACAGAACAAGAATCAAAATTCTAGAAGACCACAAGTTCTCAAGAACAGGAAGATAAACCCTCCTGATCTACCTGTTAGGCCTCCATTCAAAGAAAATTTTGTGGATCAGGATGGTGAAAATCAAGTTGAAGATGAAATCTATCAGCTGGATAATGATTCCCCGACCACTTTCCTCACCAAATAAGAACATGAAAATGCTTGTCTTGAGAGTGAATAGGTGCCCCCATACAAGACACATGACTTTAGGAGAGGATATTATCTCACTGTTCTGAATGCGCTGAGACAAATTAGCCTAAGAAACGGATATTTTCCTCTCGGAAAAAATAAAGACACGGGGAACAAGGCTTCTACTAGCAAGACTAAAAATGATATACCTCCCAGGGATAGCTCCAAAAATTTTCCAAATCCCAAAGGGAAGGAAAGAAGAGAGGATAATCCCAGAAGCTCTGATTAGGGACATAATTCTTTCAGTCTTGAGGCTAAAATTGCAAAGATAAAAATCTCTTTCCCCCTCATTGAATTGTTGAAAAATTCAGAATACCATTCTAAAATTTCCACAGTTTTAAAGTCTTCTAGAGAAATCTCTGCCAAATCTGATAGCCTGAATCTACAGGATGATAGGCCCACCATACTTTTTGGAGCACATGTAGATGAGCCCTATGATGAAGAAGTACCCCCTTTCTATGTTATCCTGAACATCCATAATTCTATCCTGCATAATGCCATGCCTGATTCATGAGCCTCTCACAACCTGATGCCCAAAATAATCATGGATGAACTGGGATTAGAAGTGACCAGACCCTATAAATATATCTTCTCCTTCGATTCTAATAAATTCAAGTGCTTGGGCCTAATCAAAGACTTGGTCATCTCTTTATCCTAGATTTCTTCCAAAACCCTTGTCATGGATGTAGTGGTGGCTGACATCGCTCCGAAGTTTGGGATGTTGTTGTCAAGATCTTGGGTAGCCAAAATCAAAGGTGCCCTCCAGATGGACATGTCATATGCCACTATCCCTATCTTTGGGATATAGAGAAGGCTCTTCAGAGAACAAAAATGGGCATACATGGTGACCAATGAAGGGAGGACACACAATCACCCCATATATTCATTGGACAAAGATATGGGATCTGCTATCTTCTTTAATAAGGGGGACGAAGACGGTTCCTGTTCCCAGATTGCTGCCTTCGTTCCTTCTCAGGAGGAGCTAGAAGGGGTGTGGTAGGTGAGTTTTGACGGGTCATCATGTAGAGAAGGGGCATGAGCTGGAGTGTGGATGATACCCCAGGAGTGTGAGCTCTGAATTATTCTTACAAGCTTGCTTTTGATTGCATGAACAATGAAGTAGAATATGAGGCTATGATATTAGTGATTCTAGTCTTGAAGGAGCTCCAAGTCAAGAGGGTAGTGTTACATGGGGATTCTGAGCTAATAATTAAACAAATGACTGGTGAGTATCAGGATAGAAATACCCAGATGAGAAGATACTGAAATTATGCCTAGGACCTCATTGAATGATTTGAAGAGTGCAGTTTTAATCTGATCCCCATAGTACAAAGTTGTGTAGCTGATTCCTTGGCCACTTTTGCAGTGGATTTTAAAGTCCTTACAAACCCTGTTGGGAAATATGAAATAGAAGTGAGGCACATACCTTATGTCCCAGATAATTTCAAGAGATGGCAAGTCTTCGAGGATGATAAACAAATTCAGGACTTCCTCACTCTCACAGGGTGGTTTGAGGGTTTGAACATTGGTGAAAATGATGCACTCCTAGAGAAATCTACTCTCACCCAAGAACTCTTGTCAAGCCAGGATGGCACTCCAAAGGACATACCGCGGGACGAGATTGCAGCCCCTATGGAGCCTACTAAGGTTTGTGAAATTGAGGAAGCTGGGGAGAGAGAGTTGCAGGATGCTAATGAGTAGCATGAGTATGTGAACAATCTCCGTGGCAAGGAGATCCTGCAACTAAAAGGTAACTATATCACCAGGGGTCTAGTTTCTTTAGAAAATTTGTTTGATCCCAATGATGTGGTTATAGAACCTCAACTCGTCCCAAGCTGTGAATACATTGAGGATGTAAATATTGGGACTGAAGAGCACCCCAAGGTCATCAAAATATCAAGAACCCTCTCATCAAAGGCCAAGCAAAATTGCATCTCCCTAATGAAAGAATAATATGATGTCTTTGCTTGGAGCTATAATGATCTTAAGGCCTATGATACTGGCATTATCCAACATACGATACCCATAAAGAAAGATGAGATCCCTTTCAAGCAGAAGCTGAGAAGGATAAACCCCAAGCTACTTCCCTTGGTGGAAAAGGAGATCGAGAAGTTTTTTGAGGCCAAAATCATTGTGGCCCTTTGATTCTCACGTTGGGTGGAAAATTTGGTCCCATTTAGGAAGAATAATGGGGAGATAAGAATATGTATTGGATTTAGAAACTTGAACATAGTTTCTCTGAAGGATCATTACCCCCTGCCCAAAATGGACCATATCTTGCAGAGAGTAGTGGCTTCACATAGGATCTCCACCTTGGATGGTTTCTCATGTTATAACCTGATTTTAGTGCACCCGGAGGATCAAGAGAAGATAACATTCACCACACCCTTGGTCACTTTCATGTATAATAAAATTCCATTTGGGCTTATGAATGCAGGAGCAACTTTCTAGCGGGCTATGGACATAGCTTTTGCTGATGAAAAATAAAATATTTTGGTCATCTATCTGGATGATATCACTGTTTTCTCCAAATCTGATGAAGAGCATGTTGCACACCTGCTGAGGGTGTTTAGAAAATGCAGGAATTTTGACATCTCCCTAAATCCAAAAAAATCATTCTTTTCTATGAAAGAAGGGAAGTTGTTGGGCCATATAATCTCTCAGGAAGGCATCGGGATAGATCCCTAGAGAGTTGAGGCGATCGAAAAAATTGAACTCCCTTGGAATAAAGTCGAGGGTCAGTCCTTTTTGTGAAAGGTGAATTTTCTGAGAAGATTCATAGCTGACTTCATTGAAATAGTGAAATATATAACCAACATGCTAGAAACATATTATATTTTCTTAATACCTGATTAGATTATCTAGGATCTTTATCTGAAAGAATAACAAGTACAACAAAATGTATAAGATGCGCAAGACACAAATATTTTCATCATGGAAACCATAAAGGAGAAAACCCCGTAAAATTATTTAGAATAGTAAGATGATCAAAAGCAGTAATAAGAAATGTTCAACAACTATCTTTATCTCCTCCTCTCATTGTCTCTCTCTCATGCTCCTTAGAGAGTGTATGAGGTGTGTATAAATGAGGGAGAGCACCTCCCTATTTATACCCTTTCAAGTCACTGAGAAAATATAAGACTCGAGCCTACATGTCATCTCAAATGGGGCCCACTTCTCCTATAGAGACCACAATTACATATTACATGATTTTACACTAGGGACTATTGCGCTGACTTACAATGGAGGTTGTACCTCAAGGTCTAGACACAATTTAGACATTCCGTAAAGGGGTAACACACATCCCCAATGGGGGTAAAAAAACATATAATGATAATATACATCAGAATATCTTCTGAAGTTACAAATACATCAACACTCCCTCTTAACTAGGAAGGCATTCTCTCTCCATACAGTCGTCAACACATATGGTCAGGTCTTCATCGCACCATTATCATCACGGAGTCATAGAGTCTTCATCACATCTGCTGCCATCATATTCTTGTAATTTGATCATCCTCCCATACTATATGTCATTAGAAGTTTCTACAGTTCCAACCCTTTTTCATGCTAGATGTAGGCCTAGTATTCTGCCATGTCTTCATCTACAGTACCAACTCTTATTCATGCTAGATGTAGGCCTAGCCCTCTGTCAGGTCTTCATCATCTCTCTGAGCAAGCCATCAAGTAGGTATATCTCAACACTTATTAAATTCTTCTTGAAAAACCTGCAAGATCTCCCAAGACTGATTATATGCCACTGCAAAACCTAAAGGAGCATCCTAGGACTGATTACATGCCTTGTAATACCTATGTACCCTACTATTACTTCATCATCTTCAGATCATCTCATCTTCTCACAGAGCACAACCCAGATACACATAACACAACACTTACATTCATCAGCAAGGTAGGACATACCTAGTACCATCCGGAAAAAGGATTCAACACTTACATCCATCAGCATCGTAGGACACACCTACTACCATCCGGGAAAGGCTCTGCACTTACATCCACCGGCATGGTAGGACACACCTACTACCATCCAGGGAAAGGATCTTCATTTACATCCAACCATGGGAGGCCCAACCTACCACCATGTCGAAAAGGGTATGTGTATATGCGTCTTCTAGACTCAACACTTCCCTTTGGAGGGAACCTCGATCTGAAGAACACCAAGCTTCTCTCTGAAGTACTCAAACTTCACTCTGGCCATTTATATCATAGAATCACATCAGGGTTGATTACATCCAAGGATAAACTATGAGCTTCACCAGGACTGATTACATCTGAGGAAAACCTACAGGACTGATTACGTCTGAGAAACCTACGAGCTTCACCAAGATTTTTATGCTCAAACAACTTGTCTCACTGGCTATGCTAGAACTCATCACTCCCTCTTTCGAGAGATATTGATCTGGATCACATACTAGAGCTTCACTGCTCCTCTCTACATCATACAAAAATGCAAGTCAGATCCAAATCAGATAGTAGCTTTCAAAAGAAACATACTACCTCACAAATAGCTGAGCAAGTGGCAACATATTTTTCCTCGGCTGTACTTAGTGCCATGTAGGACTCCATCCTACCAAACCAGTAGCCCATACTAGATCTCAAAATGAAGAAGCAACCTAAGGTAATATGCAAGTTGAATGGTAATTTTTCCATGAAACTTCATCTCTATAGCGACGGTATTCCTAGAAAGCCACCCTGGGTTTCAACAGTTTTGCAATACCCACGATGAAAGTTCATCGATATTGTGATGAAACCTGGAGGTTTAAAAAACAAATTTTAAAACCGTGGAAAGGCACCTTCCTTTCCATGGTTTTGGATCTTCAATAAGTGCTTGTGAAAAAATACATACTATATTTTAAAGACAAAGAAATGGATAAAATATAACACAGGAAAGGTGATTTATAGAAAATAAATATATCGGGAAAGTAAGATATGGGAAAAAACATATTGAAGTAAAAGGAAAAAAATAAATGGGAAGTTCAAGGGGGAGGTCAAAAAGTGTTAACTGACTCTAAAAAATAAGGCATAATTATTTAAAAAGTTCCCAAAAGTACCCAAAGTGGCCCTAAGCACCCTAATTATTGCCTCAAAAACTGTTTTCCCATTACGATGCACAAATTCATAATAATTGGCTAAAATACATAATTAGAGGCTAAAGTGGCACCTCTTAGAGTGGATTCTATGACAAGGTAGGAGAGTACATCTATAAAAATACCATTGATAAAATACGTTGTAAGCACCATAGGGATCGTATAAACATTAATTAAATGATATTCTAGGCACCACTGAGAGCTGATTTGTATGATAAGGTAGGGGGGTACATCTATAAAAAATACCATCGATAAAAGACATAGGCACCAATGGGCGCAGATCAACTTATTGTGATCCAAAATTAGGTTAATCCCATTGGGGCTTAAAGAGCCCACAAGGGTTTGGGAGGATTCCCACAAAGCTTGGAAGAAACCCGCAGAGGCCTGTAGATACCCGCAGAAGCTTAAAGAAGTCCACAAGTTAGAAGTAAAGGAAGCCCATGTTCTGAAGATGAAGGGATCCTGAGCTTTGAAGACTGAGGAATCCCACAGGTGTAAATGAATCCAAAGAAGGTCAAGCCCACAATTTCTGGAAGAGATGAAAATGAAAAATTGATCCTTCTTATGCAACCACCTCAAGTATGTCCAAAATAGGTCAAAGTTAGTACCAAATATGCTCGAAAGAAAAAAAAAAGTCCCTTGAGCACATGATAGGAAAGAGACATGTTAATCAACAAAAAATTGACAACTTATTTCTCTTCTTTTACTATGCATGATATCATATAACAAAAAAATCATCATAGATCACCTTTTGGCATTGATCAGAAGTAGTTTGCACAGTTGAGCATGCAATTTGTAGTTTAGAAACCATATCATAATTGCCTTGGAGACACTCCTTGTGAAATATCATCACTTGCGCTACTACATGTGAAGAGATACTAGTGATAATTCATCATACTACAAAAACATAAGGTGCATTGAATCCGTCTTTATTGAAAAACAAATAAATAATAAAAAAATAACTCAACCCCTAGGGAAAAAGAGTAGTTGTTCACCTAGAAAATCTGTGTAGGATCTTTGTAGTGCGAACTAGTGGTAAGTTGTTTTGATGTTGCTCATTATTGGAAGAGGTGAATATGAAAAGTTGATTCTTCTTATGCAACCACCTCAAGCATGGCCAGAATTGGTCAAGTTAGTATCAAATATGCCCATAAGGTAAAAACAGTCCCCTAAGCACATGATGGGAGAGAGACATGTTAGTCAACAAAAAAATGACAACTTATTTCTATTCTATTACTAGGAATGATCTCATGTAGCAAAAAATTCATTATAAATTACCTTTTGGCACTAAGAAGTAGGTTGCACAGTTGAGCATGCAATTTGTAGTTTAGAAACCATATCATAATTTCCTTGGAGACACTCCTCATGTAATAACATCACTTTATCTACTACCTTTGAAGATATAGACATATGAATTTATGGTCCACATATGTGCCATGCAACAACTGAAATTTTATCATCACAGTAATCAGAACGTGTAAAATAGTGCAACCAATAACCAGTGTTAATCATTTAAAGTGCCATTTAGCATATGATTTCCATATCTGTGTATGTGATAGCATAGATATAAAATATTAACTGAATGAAAATTTAGTGCTAAGCTAACCATAATGTTATTATCATTCACTCGATCTTGTATGTAAGCTCTAAAATATAAAATCATCAAGTCCCTTACCATCACCCAGCTCTCAATAGCAATAATTAGTACTAAGAAAATCCAAAACAATACTCAATAAAATAATGTCAGAATTATATCATTGTGCATTCAGAGATATAAGGTTCCAGACCTTAGTAAAAAATCAGATTTACATTTACCCAAAAAACTAATACGAATAGGGAAAAAAACTAATCAAATCAATAAGATATATTTTACAAAATACACCACCATCTAAATAGTTTGAAATACTAACTTGTTTTCTGTTTTGAGTGTGCAGAGAAGGCAGCTAGGGCATACGAGGTCTGCAATACATATTGGAGACCTATGTTTGATAAAGGAGAGGGCTCAAATTGTGGGAGCAGCAGGTCTGCGTTTTTTAGGGTTTTACACATAAATTCTTTTTTTAGGGCTTTCTTTTTTTATAAAATAAAAGTTACAAAAACACATAAAAATTAAGTCTAAAACCTAAGAGAAACAAAAATAACCTAATAATAATATTTACAAGTATACAACTCATAGAATTTAGTTTTGAAAGATAGATGAACAACTGGGGTTTGAAAAATTAAAATTTCTCAACCTAGGGTTTCATCATGCCAAAATTATAGGAAGAAGGGCCGAAAAAAAGCCTAATTTCTTCTACATGATTTTTATTCTATTTTTCTACGTTACTAAGAAGCATTTTTGTTTTATGTAGAAGGTTGTCTCCTAGTTTGGATGATAGTATAAAAGTAGTTATTTAGTGTTGGTTGTATATCTTGTATCTTAATAGAATGAAATAGAATTTAAGGATAAAGACAAACTCATTAAGGATAAAGAACACATCAAAACCCTTACCTTATCATTGTCCTTTCGCCAGATCCATTTGCCCAAACAATTTGATAAGAGTTGTCCACGAGATGCATTTCCATCACCAAGACCTACATAAATCATGAAAGACAAAATTTTTATATGAGTAAATAATATATAATCAAATAAAAATTCATTTAAATCCTACTACAAAGTCCTGTAGATATCAATGAACCGTGAAATGTTAAATTTATTAACAATTTTTTAAGAAATAGACATGCATTTAAAAATTTACAACCATCTTTCATACATAGTAATAAAATAGTATTTATACCTTATTGAGCTCCTCTCTATTTTGAGAACAATTTTATATTCTCTACTGAACAGGGCCAACCACGTAAAGGTGGAAGCTCATATGGCCCCTCCCTCCCTCACATCGCTCTCAATTCCCCATACCCAATAAATGATGTTGTTTACATAGAAAACATATAAACATTCATGCATAACTAATCTAGCCATCAAAACATATAAACATAAAAACATTGAATCATAATGAGTTAATTCATATAAACAATGTTTTAGACTAACAACATCGATATACATCCAAATACAAGTCATGAATTTATACATCTACTTTTTCTTTGATTTCTTTTTTTTTGCATTGTAATAACTGACGATAATTGGGATATTATCAACATAATTTGGTGGAATATCTACAAAGCCATGTCCTGCTAGTGTTTGTGTTTCCATACCCTCATGTATCATACTTCTTGTACATTGTTGAGTAGGGCGTGGAGGCAGTTTTGAAGGGGCATGAACTGCAACAACGAAAATGGGAATATCGATATTTTGAAATATTATTGAAATTAATAGTTCATCATTTTGATTAAAATTACAATATTTATCTTTACCTGTCCGTGTAGCTGTGAAAGCTAGTGTGTTAATTGTTTCTCTACCTGCTAATTCCTCTTGCGATTCACCCTCCCGAGCTTCATGGTCTTCCATTGAAAGAATAAAATTTATAAGTATACGTCAGGAAATAAATATCTATAATCACAGTAGATATTTCTATTTCCAAAGCACGCATACCAGAATGGCCACTCTGCTCCCCACTATCATGGGACATGACACTCTAACATCAGGTGGTATGTGCTGAGTACCACTGGATTCACTGTTGCTTAAAAGAAAACATAAATATTTAGTTATGGGTGATATAATCAAAACTGAATAGACTTTAATAGTATACTACAATGATGTCCTTATTCATTTTATTTACCTGCATCTGCATCATTGGGGAGATTATAGTCTGCCCCAAGCTTTTTCGATATTCAATGACACTTTTAAAACCATACTTGAAACCAAGCTTTAGGTCTTCCTCAGTGGAAGCATCTTGGAACGAATTTCCCTGCAATGCATGACACATATAAAATTTCTAGTATAAAAAACATATATTTTTTTTCACTACTTTCAAATAAATATTCCCCATAGTTAATCACTTAATTCTTACGATTCGGGCTCTTAGTTTTCTATAGCCACCCTGGTCCAGTCTATGTTTCCCATGATTTTCCACTCTAGCCTTGGTTGCTTTGGAGGTGTTTGGTAGCCTATATATGAAAATTTTGAAAAACGTTAGATATTAGAATTCTTGCTTAAAACAAAAAAGAAAAAAATAAATGAGCATATTTCACTAAAAAGATGATATGTGCTGTACCTTGCTTTTCCAGATCATGGTTGTTTTCCTTGTATTTTTAGCAAGTTATCCTTTGCATCCTCTATGAGTTCCTTCCACTCTTTCTCCGGAACCATGGGAGGGCGCTCATGCTTGAGGTCAAGTTGCAATTTATCCCTATATTGGGCCTTGGTATATTTTAAATTCTCGTTGGATAACTTTGCAACCACTTTCTTATTGAATGTATTACCGAACAAGTTTACCATGTGGTCTATCAATACATCTCTCTTTGTGCTATATTGGCTATTACAATGTGTGCGAATGGTGGGGCCAAACAACTCCAATGCTTTGTCATTCAAATTCCTATAGAAAACATTGTTTCCTGCAGAAATGTGTAATCCATTAATTTATAATAATTTCAACGTATGTCCATTTCAATTTCATGCTAAAAGTGAATAAATTAATTAATAAATACCTGCAATATTTTGAATCTTGATCAGAACACAAGCGTCATCCACCAGAAAGGTGAGATCTAGTTATCCAGTGCTTTTAACTAGTGCTGCTCCAGGAAAAGTTTCCTGGTCATCTATAATAGGTTCATCTCCGGATTCATGTGGAGTCCTAAGCTTCATCTCAGCATGCTCTGGCATGTCATGCTGGTCAAAATCGGTGCCCTCATCAATGGATTCGAGGCCAACTGGAGGGGTGTCAAAAAGCATCATTGGTACATTGCTTTGTTGGCATTGTTGCTGCATTGGAGCATCACTGCTACCTATACCTGTCTCGGCAATTTCTCTAGTCATGGGTTGTAAACACTCCTACAAACGGAAAAATTTACTTTATCAGATCACTTGGAAAAATAGAAAACATAATATCAAATATGAAATCGTGTCATAGATTATAAAAATATGTGAAGATTCCACTTACCCCATAAGATTTTATTTGTTCTTTCATCTCTTCAATCCTTGCCCCGATCTCCTGTGTCATGGGCCTTATGCAAGCCAAGGAAATCATTTCTAAGTTTTCCTTTTTCAGGGCCTTCGTTATAGTATCCATAGGGTCCATGGAATATTAAATTTCATCCTCAAGCTCCTCATCACCCAGATCAAGTGCTCTGGACTAAATTCATTAAACAATAAAATTAAGCAAAATAATTTTAACATAATTCAAACAATGTTATTGTAATGAAATTTAGTTACTATTAAGAACTAACACTTACCTAATGTGGTGTTGTGGCCAGTGACTTCCCACGGTCACCCCGTACTGATCTACTTCTAGTGGGTGATTGTCCACGGTCACCCTGGACCGTGGAAACAGCAGGTGCCTTTCCACGGTCCCCAAGTTGACACAATAAATCAATCAATAATTCACCATAAGCACAGAAAAATGTGAATGTCAACAGTGGAAATCGAATGCTAACAGAAAAAATCAAAACATATAGTATTTATATTTAACACTTACCTGACGGGGCACAGAGTGTGACCTTCCATGGTCACCCTGGACCATGGAAGTAGTAGGTGCCTTTCCACCGGCACCACCCTGACACAATAAATCAATAAATAAATGCTATGAAAATAATTGTAACATAATAAAAAATGAGATATTGCAATAATATTTATTTTTACCTCAGAAGTAGAGGACACGCGTTCTGTTCCATGACGAACATGGGCAAACCCTTGCACAGTGTCATAAGCATGTTGTCACATGGAAATATTTTGGGGTTGGAGTTTATAGTTATTTTAGTCATATTTAGTTACTATATTTAGTTTAGTCAATAATTGTAACATCAACAAAAATGAGATATTGCAATAATATTTAATTTTACCTCCGATGGAGAAGATACATGTTCTGCTCCATGGCGATGAGTAGACCCCTGCCACAGTGTAATAAGAATGTTATCATATGGAAATATTCACAATAAGCATGAAAAAAGCGAATGGTAACAATGGAAAATGAATGTTAACAGAAAAAATCTCAACATTTAGTTATTATATTTAACACTTACCCGATGGGGCACAGGGTGTGACCTTCCACGGTCACCCTGGACCATGGAAGTAGAGGACACACGTTATGTTCCATGACGACCATGGGCAGACCCCTACCACATTGTAATAAGCATGTTGTCACATGGTAATATTCTGGGGTTGTAGTTTGTATTTATTGTAGTCATATTTAGTTACTATGTTTAGTTGAGTCAATAATTGTAACATAAACACAAACGAGATACTGCAATAATATTTACTTTTACCTCCGAAGGAGGAGATAGATGTTCTGATCCATGGTGATGAGAAAATCCCCACCACAATGTAATAAGCATGTTATCATATGGAAATATTCACAATAAGCACGGCAAAAGCGAATGGTAACAGTGAAAATCGAATGTTAACTGAAAAAATTGAAACATTTTGTTATTGACGTCGTATTTATTTACTATACTTAACATTTACCTCATGAGGCATATATTGTGACCTTCCATGGTCACCCTAGACCGTGGAAGTAGCATGTGGCTTTCCATTGCTGCAACCCTAAAAAAATAAATCAATCAATAAAATTTGAGTCAATAATTGTAACATAAAAAAATGAGATAAGAATAACAATGTAATAAGCATGTTATCACATGGAAATATTCATAATATGCACGAAAAAAGTGAATGTCAATGGTGGAAATAGAATGTTAATAGAAAAAATGGAAACATTTAGTTATTGTAGTCATGTTTGGTTACTATATTTAGAATTTACGTGATGACGCATAGTGTGTGACCTTCCACGGTTACCCTGGACCGTGGAAGCCACATATATTTGATTTAAGTTGTAATTGATCAACAACTCTTCACCTAGAAGTATTTTTTTTGTTGCACATACAAATATACGATGTTCTTCGCATCTCTCAAATTCGCAATTCAGTTTCTTAGTTGCTGTCACTGGCCGTGTACTATTTATAAATCCAACAACGTTTTCAGACGCTTTTGGTCTCCCATCAATATACATAGTTGTCCCTTTGTTTTTATTGTGTTCTGCTAGTTGTATATAATTTGCGGCAACTCCGTATCTCCTCATACTTCGAGTATATTGGACCAATATCAACCAGTTATTGTATATTTATAATGCTCTGACATACTCCATCAATTCAGTTACAGTACAGTAGCCGACCTTTATGGCATCCATGGAAAATAGCCCCAATCCATGTAAGGACGAAGGAGCAATGCGATACATCCTCCCATTGATGAAGAAATCTGTGTCCACTTGAGGTAGCTTATTAGGTAACCATCATTGCACTATATGTCTATACCTCAAGGGAAACTTAATGTCACCTATGCTCTCCACATCATAATTACATGACCCTTCATTGGCAATAAAATATTGCATGCATCTACAAAATATTTTCCTTACCATTTAAGATCTAGTTGATATAGAACTAGTAGATCTAGTAGAACACGTATCACTTTCAACCTCTCCTAGTATATCTTCACCATCACTCGAGGAAGATAGATCTGATAGATACCTATTTGGTGGTACCTACACTCGATAAAACAAGAATATAAGCTACTAAGCGGATATAAGATGAATGTGTTGGCATTGATGTCAATACATGAATGGAGAATTGGTGACATTTGGTGAACTAATAATTGTGGATAGACACATCCTAGATATTTTCATTAATGAAAAAATAACTGTTGATGGGCATAGGCATGTATGATAAAGTTGGAAAAAGACTAAGTGGTGAAAAATTGTCCTAAAGCAGTAGTCTTATGAAAATGCCCACCATATTTCGTAAGAAGGAGAAAATGCTTGCCATGGCCTATCATCCCATAGTTGGCTGAAGTATCTATCTGACCATGGCACCAGTTCTCAGAATAACTCTTTGAAGAAGAAGATACATGCCTCCCAAAAGAAGTTCTTTTGGGTCAAATTAGACAAGTTTCTCTAGGAGAATGATCGCCAAAATTTGTGGGTTGAAATAAATGCCCGTACCATATGGGAATCCTGTAGGTGGTAGTGTTGTCTACCTGACCATGTTCTTAATTTGACCTAAAAGTAACTGAGGCAGAAATTATGGATCTGCCAAAACAGGGTCTTAAGCAACTTTTACATCATACTTCAGTAAAATGCCTGCCGAGGAGAGAGAAAGTAGTTCCAGAGGATGAAACTGGTCTTAATGGATTCATCTAGTTGTCCTCCATCCATTGGATGTCTTACACTCCAAGTTTGATGAAAAGTTTAAATCACCTTTGAGACCTAGGGTTTAATGAAATTGACTAACTGTCAAATCACAAGGTTGAAGAGGCATTTGGAAATGCCCACCAAAGCCTGTCTGAGTGACGGTAAATTCATCAAAAGGTATAGGCATGTTCTTTAATTAACTAGCTATCCATCCATGTTCTTATTTTTTCTTATGGTGACCACATGAGAAAAATATCAACCTGCCAAAAGAGGAAAAAACATTAGCTTGCATATCCAAAAATATGAAAAATTGACCGAGTGTTGAAAACAGGAGGTTGAGAGCCCACTTAGAAATGCACGCTAGATTTAACTGATAAATTCATCAGATGTTATGGGTTTGTTCTTTGATGATCTTGGCATCCACTCATGATCTCATTTTCCCTCTAGGTGTTCACACGTGTGATATATGAGTCTGCCAAAATGCTTCCTGGCACAGTAATGACTAGGGTCTGACAAAATTGACTAAGTGTTCAATTGAGCAGTTTGATAGACCATTTTAAAGTGACTGCCAGAGACTGTGTGTTTGTCAGCAAGGTTTTAAGGTGACATGGTCTTGTTCCTAGTTGAGGTGGATACCTATCCATACACTCAGTTTGTTTAAAGATGGTAAAGATGTGAAAAATATAAGTCTTCCAAAAGTTAGAAAAGTATGCCTGTACAGTCTTGGTGAAATAAAAGAGTAAGCTACAGGAAATTAATAAACATAAATTTATAAAGGGAATTCTGCATATGCTGAGAAGGATTTAAGGATAGTATTTTGGAAGATATGATGTGATCGAAATTACACAGCATATATTTAAGGAAGAAATGCTCGCAGAGGGTTTAATGAAGACACACGTAGGCTACAATATTCTTGATAACCTTCCGACTCTTTGAGATATGCCAATTAGAGGAGACCACACTAACTACCATGGTATATTCCAAACAGAGGAAAAAATATATAAGTGTCGTTGAAAAATAATACTTGTATCAAATGTGTCTTTAAAGAAGAAAGAGGTATGAGGGTCAATTTACTAGAGTCAATTCAAATTATAGCCCACGAGTCCTAGGGAACTATACATTGTTCCAAAATCCAAACTAGTAAATGGAAAAATCTTGCAAAGTGTGTTGTAATTCAGGTAAAAGTGAGCATAAAAATAAAATAAAATGCTTCTTTAAAGGAGAAATAGGTCTTAGGTTGAATTGTACCCAGACATTATAATTGCAGCTCCTATTGCACTCTACAAAATGTTTTAGACCCATAATAGAAAAAAATCACAAAATCTTGAAAAGTATGCCATAATCCATGTAAAACTGACCATCAAAGCAAAATTAAATACGTATTTAAAGGAGAAAGAGGTCTCATGTTCAAGTTTCGACAGAATCTGTTCAAATTATAGCTCATAGAGGAGTCTATTCTAGACCATTAAATAGAATAAGATTACACAAGCTTGCACTCTATAGAATGTTTCAGACATATAATAGAATAAAATAACAAAAATCTTGTAATTTGTGCCATAATCGAGGTAAAACGAATTATTAAAGCAAAATTAAATGCTTAGAAGAAACATGTCTCAGGTTCAATGTTTTGATAGAATCGGTTGAACCAGTTCAGATTATAGCTCCTACATGACTCTGCACATTGTTCCAGACCATTAAATAGAATAAAATTACAAAAGCTTGCAAATTGTGCCATAATTCATAAAATTATACAAGAGCACGACTGGATTGCAGTGCTCAACCCATATGTCTTTTCCCCGAATTTAAGGAGGAGCTTCAGATGCTCCACTAATAGAAAACCCTTACTAGATCCACCGATAATTAAAGCGATGGTAGCACAACAAAAAAATTATAATTTTAGTATGACTGTACTGAATACGTATTGGTTCAAAAATTTGACGTATTTTTCCCAAATTCCTACATTGCTAGGGTTAATGGGCTTACATAATTCATTGGGCACTTTGTTATCCTCTAGAATGCGGTCGGTTTGCCTCCCCTGAGAATGTCGGTATCCTTTGGACTACGGCTGGATTGTTTTGTTATCCTCTGGAATGCGGCCAGATTGCCTCCACTGGGAATGCCGGTATGTTCTGGAATGGTATCCCCTCCTCCTCAATTTACCACTGATATGCTTATCAAATTACTAGTGCTCTAGATGCTGCTAATGAACTAGTGCGTGGGAGTGAACTTGTTTGTTGTTGTTTTGCTAATGAGCTAGTGCACAAGTGTTTTTGAATTCTACATTTTTTGTTTGTTTATTTGCATATTTTATATTTTGTGTTTTGTTTTGTTTTTTTATTTTGCATATTTATCTTTTATTTAGTTTATTTTGAGTTTTTTTTATTTGCATATTTTATATTTTGTTGCATTTTAAATTAATTATAGTTAAACAACTCTATGTTTTTAATTTAGTGTATTTTAATTTAATTTAACTAGGATTTTGTCATAATTTGTATTGGTTGCATTGTTTATAGTGAGAACCTATACATAAGTCCCTTCAAGGACAGACACGATGATGATGAAAATGATCATGATGATCATGATCATGATGACGATGAAGACGTTGAATATGATGGTGATGAC
>LPNX010180250.1:1239379-1301879 GCA_001517045.1 Pseudotsuga menziesii | reverse complement strand
TGGACAAGTGGTCGATCCCAGTTAGAAATGAGCCACCAGAAGCATCCCAAGATGTCGTTTTCACTGCCCATGAGTTCACAACTAGAAATTTCATGCTTCCATCTAGACCAAGCACACACATTTTCTCCATGATGTTTGTTTAAATATATGTAAACCGTGGCAGAATTACCACGCTCTAGTTGTTAATGTTTGATTATGACTGTAAACAGTTTCAAATCCTATTTCGAGGATTAGCCTCGGGGTCTGAGACATTATAAAAAGGCTCCCCACCAGGGATCAAATTTGAAGGGCAAGGTCCCACTTCACTTTGAAGGGCTACGATATAGTGAGCCCTTCAATGCTGACATACGAAAATAAATTATTCTTTTCATTTGAAAATGTAATAGTAAATCCATCATTCATTATTGTGTTTACTAATTCCCTAATAATATGACAATTTGCATTGTTGTGCTCTTTAACTTTGGTTCTTCCTTCCTATTGGGGCTCTTGAATCTTGATTTGAACGCATATGTTCCTCTTCATTTAGTGTGACTTGCTCATCTTTCACACTAATATTCTTGGTTTCACTGATCCAAGTTGAATAAAGGTGAACATATAGTAAACGATACTCTATCGCTCTCTTAGGAGGAAAATCCAATAGCTGTAGAAATCTATAAAAAAATTGTTGCTCATGGTAGAATTCCTTTTGAAGCTTAAGTTTCAGTGAATTAGCCACCAATTAGCTTATTTCCTTTTGAGTTACAAGTGGTTTCCATTTTCATACATTGAGTTTCCCTCATCTTTATCATGATAATGGGGCTTGTGGTTGTTGTTGATATGTATTTATTCAATTAGCATTACTCATTGTATATCACATGGATGTAAGGATGAAAAATAGAAATTGGGGATGCATAACAACAACCCTCATTTTCATAGATAAATTCATAAAAGCCAAAAGCCAAAGAAAATATTTCAGGGTTACACATTACAATTTACAATTATCATAAGGAAAAGAAAACCACTTACTTGAGCCAACTGTAGTTGTGGAAGAAAGATAGCTAAGACACCACCCCGTGAACAAGAATGAATCGTTGCTCCAACAACAACCATACTTGCAAATTCCCAAGTTAGACAAACCCTAAAATATCCAAGGTAAAAAACTATTGAAGAAAAACTACAACAATAGAGTTTACCTCGAGTTTACATGCCAAAATTACCAAGGTTTCCATGCAAAAAACAATGAGACCACCCAACTATACAAAATCCACCCTTCCATGAGGAAAATTTTCAGAAAAGTGGTCAAAATTTGTCCCAACATCCTTACTTAAGGATGCTGCCACAATTCATGGTTTGAGAATAATTCCCACACCATGGTACCGTCCTATAGCTAGTTGTTTTGGATACCTTTTCATGATTTGATTTTGATTTAATATTCCTTGAGGAGAAAGATATAGGCCTGCCAAAACATGGTTTTTCACTAGTGGATGCAAAAATGGCTAAGTAGCCTCAGAAAGATGTCCGCCCTAAATTATGTGTTAGAGTAAATGCCCGCAACACATGGGGGTCTTGTAGATTGGTCTTCGGTCTACCTGACCATGTCTTCAGATTTTCTTGGAAGTGGATGAAGAAAAATTTATGGACCTGCCAAAAGGGTGTTTTAGGCAGATTAGACCAAATTGAGAATTTTGTCTAAGTATGGAATTGATGTTAAGTCTGCCCAAGTGGCCTTAAGGAAATGCCTGCTATGCCTAATAGGATGATGTGAAAAATGTATTGAGAATGTGAGTCTCTAGAGTGTTGTATGGAGCATACAATCATGTCACTTGCCTCACCAGAGAGTATCTAAGAAGGAATATTTCAACCTGCCAAAAGTGTCTCCCATCCATATTTGCACTATTCCAATACTCACAAAACTGCTTAAGTGGCTTCACGAAAATGCCCGCCAGAGATTGTCCTGATGATGATAAATTTATCTGAGGATATGGGGTTGTTCTTTGATTAACTGGATATCTTGTCATGTTCTTGGTTTTTCTTATGGCGACTGTTAACAACCTCTAACTAGCAAAGTGTTGAAGGAAGCATGGTAAAGAGAAATGATGGCTGCTTGAACTTTAGTTGAATATAATATAGTGAATGTATGATAAAAGGGCGCATAAACAATGAAATAATCACATGATCCAATGGTATAGAACGAGGAGATGAATATCGATGGCTTATAATAGATCCTCTCTGTGAAGATGCAAGAAAGATAAGGGAATACAGAGATAGTTAACAGGATGCGAAGATCGATGGTCATGAAACTGGGTCGGAAAAATCTACGGTCGGTAAAAAATCCGGTCCATAAAGTTACGCGTTGTTAAAAACAGAAAGGCCCAGCGGAATGTGTACGTGTAAGTTAATCCGACAGCTTGAAAATAAAGTGAAAATTCATCAACGGTCATCATCAGATCCGGAGGATAGAGTTGCACGACGGTTGGAGTAGAAAAGCAGTAACGGAATTGAAACCGTGGTGCACGTGGCAGCTTGTGGTACATTCCGTGGAGAAAAGTGGTTTGAGCAAAACCACTAAAAGGAGTCTCCGGAATGGACTTCTATATAAAGTGAAGTTGATTTATTTGAAAAATTGTTTTTTATTGTACATGCCGGGACGAATGAAAAGGACCTCCCACCACCCTTTCACAGTCAACTAGGGGTATATGCAATTACAGTCACAGGTAAGTCTCAAATACTTGAGCTTTATTCATAGAATTGCCATCATTTTTATACTATGGATAAAGAGAAAGGGTTAGAAGGTTTTAACCGAATTCTGGATGAAAGAGAAGAATTCCTGGTTGATAGAGATAGAGGCGTATATGACCCATTCCTATCTGTGGGAAATGTATCGGTCATTAAAGAAAGATTGTGGCTATATAATTCGCAAGGAAACGATATTTTAAATGCTTGTAGGTCATTTCTGTATTATTTTGGCATTGAGCAGACCCTGCACTTTCCTGAATTCATAGAGTGGTGTGCAAGTAATTGTTTGTATTTTGAGAGAGTTATTGTGAGCCGTTCTACGTCCAGGATATTGTGTAGAATTGATGCAAAAGATATTCGTGAAATCCTGAATTTGCCCGATAATTACCTTGATAGTCGTGCGTCTGTAAATGAGTCTGTTTTGGCTGAAGTTTATAGAAGTTGTAAAACTGAAGTTTGATGTGAATTCCTGTCTAGCATTCTTAATGAAGGTCAGTCACTAGAAGGTCTCTTCTTACCATATTGTATTCACATCTTCAAGGAGGAAGTTCAATTGGTTGGGTCTTCGATCTGTCAGGTTTTAGGTCTAGATGATGACTGTCATGTTAGTGAAGTTGTCTTGGGTTTCTTATTAAAAATGAGTTCAATTAGTCTTGGGTCTGAGTCCCAACCGGTCCATGTTTTCAGTTTGGATGAATATCTAGCAGAGGTTGTCCATATCCAATTGGTCGAGTTCTCAAAAGTCAGATTTTTCAAGTATCAATCATATTTGCTGAACATGTTATTATGTTCAAATGTAACTGAATTGCAGTTCTTGAGTACTATATTCTCTTCAGATTTGCCGAAGCAAATCAACATGTTCGAATTTGTAAATTCTATTATGTCAAAAATATATAAGTTGTTGTTTGATGAAGCATTGCCCAGAGTGTTGGAAGAAATGAAAAGTATGATGCAATCGTCATCTGAAGATAGGATTGGAGATTGGTTCTTGTACAAAGACTTTAAAGTCTTGAGAGTATATGGTTTCACTGGAGAGCCTTACAGGATGCCTTCTTTCCTTACCCCCATGATCTTTGCATTGGAATATATGAGACAGAGATTACATGCAGAAGATGAACATTTCGGGGCTTTCAAAAAATCCTCCAATATCAAATTCCCCCTCAAAGTTGGTTCCTTCATTTTTAAAAACAAGGGTGCCCTGTTGTTTGTAGAGAAATTATTGGAAAATATGGATTTTCAAAGGGAACAAAGGGTCAATTATGATCCTTATCATATAATTTTTCTAAGAAAAAAAGCAAATAAAAATAAACCATTTTACCACCAGGTTGTTGAGGGTTTGAAGGAAGTAGCCAATTTGAAGGAAGCGGTGGATCAGTTGCAGTGTCTCAAATGCCAGATAATTCTAATATTTTGATTAAAAGAAGTTTTTCTGAGATTGAAAGTATGGAATTAGATGAAGACAGGTCACATAAGAAGACCAAAATATCTCAGGATGATAAAATTTCAAGTGAAGTAGTTTCAGATGAATTGAAAAGAGTTTCTTTGATTCCTAGGAAATCTGTACAGATGAATCAATTTTCTTTTGAAAGTGTAGATATTGTAGAATCAGGTCCAATTTTTAAAACTAAAGAAGAATTCATGACTAGCTATGTGGAAAAGCAAAGACAGTCCCTAGAAGAAACCAGAAATCTACTCCCACGAGTGAGAAGTCTGAATAATCCAAAGACTTCCCTGATTTCTACTCGTGATGTAGAAAGAAATACTTTAAAGCTAGCTATGGTAAGCGATAAGAAAGTGGCTGAAATGGAAGTGAGATTAGACAAAATCAGTGTACCTGATAAAATACAGTTGCATAAACAAACAAAAGATATTATTTATTCAGATTTATTGCATGCTATGGTAAAAATTAACAAGTTACAAGTTTTGGTTGACAAATTAGAGGTCCAATTAAAACACGAGAAGGTTGAGAACAAGGCTAATTCTATTCAAATAAAGAAATTGCAAGCAGATATCGTAAGCTCAGGGGATGAGACAGGGAACACCCAGGCCATCAGAAGACTTTTAGAAGAAAAAGATAATGCCCTCCAGGTACTAAAGAAGAAGTTGAAAATCCTGAATTCAGAACATGTTCAGTCATCAGAACTGTTAGCATTGTAGGAGGAGAAGGATAAGATTCTTCAGGAGATGATGGAGTACAAAGGCAAGACTGTGAAATTGCAAGAAGAAAAGAAAAACTGGGAAACAGAGCGAAATGAGTTAATAGCACAAATATCACGGTTGAAGAAAGACCAAAATGATGAAAAAGAGATCATGGAAGAACAAATGAGCCAGACTCCTACTGATGAAGATCTGACTATTGTAAATATTGAAAAGCCTTTAAATGATTTTTCTGCTAATGATTTACTTGTGCCCATGTCCTAGGTCAGTTTGAAGGATGTAGAGATAAAGGAATTAAAAGAAGAAAATGAGAAAATCAAATTTGAGCTTACCAAAATGGCTGAAAGCAAAAATAAGATATTACAGGATAAAGGTCAATTACAAAAGAAGATTAATGAATTAAAAGAAAGAAATATAGGAAAGGGTCCTCTCCAGGGAGCTAAACACATAATCTGGGATACGTTGTCTGTGGAAATTACTAAGTTCAGGCATTATTTGAATTTCATTGATGATCAAAGTACATTGGTTAATCTATCCAATCAAAGATTGAAACTAGTAAATGAGACCATGGAGAGGAAGCCCCTAAGCACAGCTCAGAATGCATTGAATTTTTTTAAATTCATTAACCTATAAAAAATTACAAGATATAGGAATAAAAGACAGAGTGGCAATGGTACTGTGGTAAAATTTTTTTATTCATAAACATCATCTTATGAAGAAAGTACAAGATAAGGCTGATGAGATGACCTCGCGTATTAATGATTTCAGGCATGCCTTTAAATAATTGTTTGAAGATGGCCTTCCTTCTTTCTGGGACGAAGAAGGGTGAATTTTTTCTCAAGAACATTATCACAGCCTGCTAGTGCAAAGCCATATGGATCAGTCTAAATTTGATGATTTGGTAAAGGGACTGACGGGAAAGGTCATCGTGGATAAGTTAACAGAAGACTTCGAGATATTGCAGAAATTTCTGATTGTCAGAGGAGGGCTGCCTACTATGTCTTATGAAACCTACATGGATCTATAAGTGTCTATTCAGGAAATGATTGAATACGACATCCCAAGTGCTGAACAATGGAGAGCCGTGGAAAGATTTGGAAAAACAAAGTATATTCTTCATCCGTGAAAACAGGTGTTACGCGCTATGGAGCTGCTTGTTCGAGCCTTGTTGTTACCGAGTTGATTTTAATTAAATGATCTGTTATCAGGATCAAAGCAAGTAGTTTATCCCTAGTTGTTAGGTATATAGTTACAAGACTTTGATTAAGCATATTATTCAGTTATTAAATCTTCTTGGGAGAAGAAATCATTTATGTATATATTTGCATTTACTTTATGTAATGGGGGTTGGAACCCATTTGTTGATGATTTTTTTTGAAGACATATAATTTTTGAAATAACAAAGTTGAATGCGTGTGGGTTATCAGAGATTCTTGTGCCATTTACATTGTAGTCTATATTTTCTTTCCTTTGTGATCATTTTTCCAGTGTTACATTCCATTTTGTTTTCCTCATATCTGAAGCGTAGTATTGAATGATTGGAATTCATACCTGTTATGCTCTGATTATTGCTTCAGATATTTCATAAATGTTTTTGCTAAAGTTAATATGGAACTCATCTTCTGATGCTCTATATTGATGGACTGTTCATTATTTCTTCCTTTCCACCTGAACTCAATGAATGACTGTAATTAAGTGGTTATCTTGCCTTTGATGAAATCTCATGCATGCGATTTTGTGATACCTTTATGTATATGTGACTCCATTTCCCAATGATTATGTGTATCGTTTCAACCGTCTATATGATTTTCAAGTGTTGATTTTATATCTGGCCTCGTTAAATTTATATTTGAGAGATCCCTCTCTGGAAAGGAAAGCCAGTTTCTTTTTGAAGTGGTTTTTGCTGTTACCTTTGGAATTTACCTTTACAACCTGAGTACATTTTGAGTGTTAACAGTCACCACATGAGGACAATAACAATCTTCCAAAATAGAAGAAAAATTGTTTTGCATATTCAAAAGTATGAAAAATTGACTGAGTGTTAAGAACATGAGTTTGAGAGGTCAGTTGGAAATGCCCGCCAAGGGCTGTCTTTGTGTAAGAAAATTCATCGAATGTCATGGATCCATTCTTTGGTAATTTTTCCATCTGCTCATGGCTTCAGGTTTCCATAGGGTGTTCACACATGTGAAATAGGAGTCTGCCAAAATAGGAAGAAATATGTTTTGATGCTCAAAAGAAGTTAAGAATCTATTTTGATATGCCCACCAGAGGTTCATGCTGTCTCAGTAAATTTTAAGGGTGACATGGTCTTGTTGCCTAGTTGATTGGATATCCAGCCATACCTTCAGTTTGCTTAGTGATGGTCAGATGAAAAAAATATGAGTCTCATGATGTGATGAGGTTGGAAAGACACATGATGGTGTCCTAATGTCTCATGATGTCTTTGTTACATTATGATAGTGGTTTGCAAGAGTATGATAATTTTGGGAATTTGACTAAGTGATGAAAAACTGTTGTAAAGCAGCTGCATTATGAAAATGTCCACAATAATTCATTAGAAGAAGAAAATTCCTGCCGAGGAGAGACAAAGAAGCTTTAGAGGATGAAAGTGGTCCTGATGGAATCACCATGTTGGCCTCTACCCATTGGGTGTCTCACACCTAAAATTGGATGAAAATAAAAATCTCATCATGTTGACCTAGGGTTTGATAAAAATTCTGGTAAAAACGCATAAGTGACCTTAGTAAAATGCCCGCCATTTCCAGTAATTGATGGATTAAATTTTTTTGATGGTATGGGTCTCTAGAGTGTTGATTGGTGCATCTAACCACATCATTATTTTGTCCAAAAACTCTCTGAATATGAATTTACCAGTATGCCAAAAGTGTCCTCTGGCTTGTTTTGTTTCAGTCCAGTAAAATGCCTGCCCAACTCAGAAGAAGATGAGTCTAAAGGGGAAATCAGTTTGGTTGTGCTCAGTGGGATGTACTACATCATCTGGTATCATTGGTTCAAGAGTTCGTGAAAATAAAAACCCCTCATGTTGACTTAGGGTTTTATAATTTTGTCCAAGTGGTAAATCTGTAGTTTAAAATGCTATTTTCAAATTCCCACCAGATGATGTGTGTGTGTCAATTAATTCATCAAATGACATGTATTTGTTGAAGTGTTTATCCCATCATGGTTTTAGTTTTCCCGATAGAGGTCACATGAGTGAAAAATTAACCTTCCGTGTTGAAAAAAAATCATGTTCACACAACATATGATTTTTCCCGCACATAGCTTAAAAATCTATACTAAACAAGTTTTTCAGATGCCCACACAAGCCAGATATTTAAATAGATATTTCTCAGCCACTTAATTAAAAAAATATGAAATAAATAAGAGACATAAACAAAACAGAGTTTATTATTTAATTAACATACATAAATTTAATTTATTTCGAAGAGATTGATGCTTTCTTTCACAACCTACAAGCAGTCTCATATTGATCACTAAAAACATTGGATTCATAGATGAATTCTCTATAATGTTATCTTATATGCTGATAAATACAAAACTCCATCATACAAAAATAAAATTCATTAACTTTCGATAAATACATATATACATTGATATGCTAACTAAAAAGCATTTTTCATTATATGCAAATAAATACAAAACTCCATCATACAAATATTTTTTTTCATGAACTGTCGATAAATACATATATACATTGATTTATATGTGTCTAGCATGTTTCATAGATGGATGCAATCCATCCTCTTGAGCAGAAGCCAAATATGAATTGTCTCTCTTGCCTTTCGTAGAAGACTGTAATTGTTCTGGAGTTGGACAAGACACTTACTGCGATTTCTTTTCAAGCTCTTTAACTCTCTATGAATTTTTTTTAAATTTTTAAGAAAAACATTTTTTTCCGCCATCAGTTTGTTCAACATTCCACATTTTTCTTATACTTCGTTGATTCCTATTCTTCCTTGACCTCCAATTTATGTCTGGTATGTTTCAACTGATTTTTAACTTCATTCAATTCATGTTTCAGATTATGTATTTATTTCTCCTACTCTTTTTCCCTCGACTCTATCTCATTAGGAAGGACATGAATTGCAGTCATCGCAGCAGTTGGCCCTTTTAATTCCTTCTCCAAATCAGCAATTATGGATTTAAGTGTTTGAATTTCCATATCACATCCCAAATGCCAAACTTTTCTACCTTCTAAGAGTTTTGATTCCAGCTCCCTTATTTTTGCATCTTTCCCAGCCATCTTCTCTTTCATTTCTTTATGTAACAGTGATGAGGCATACAAATCACATAGGGAAAGGCTCAATGATAATTCTTGTAGTATATTCTCTTGAATTGCTAAGGAATTCTATCGCTCTTCTAAGGACATTGTACATGTAGGTGTATTTTTCCTTCTACCTTTACCCTTACCCTTACCCTCGTCTCCTTTGGTACCATTGCCTTCACCCTCACCACCTTCTTCACTGGAGTTTTTTTTCCTCTACTTTTCTTTTTAACTTTTAAAGTTTCAGATATCCTTGCTAACCTTGTTCCTTTTGGCTTATCAGCTTGGCTAGAAATGATTTTTCTAAAATCAGAAATTATTGATTCTAATTCTCCATTTTTTTTCCATGGCTTCCCTCCCACTCTTTAAACTTCAATTGATATTCTTTTACTACCTATTCATATTCTTTAATTTTATTCTCCATTACCTATAAAGGACCCATTTCTATCCTCACTGGTGGTACATTGAGAACATGTGGTCTTTTTTCAACTCTTCTTTGAGTTCACTCGCTTCAGCATTAGCTTTTTCCAAATCCTCTTCATACGCAACCCTCACGGACTGAATTACTTTTTTAGCATCATCGTTGTTTTTTCTACTTCTTTGGATAATAATTTAACCATTTCTTCTTTCCCTTTTATATTTATGTCCTCTCTGAAATGATTATCCACAACTGTCTTCTGCAACACTGCTATCTGTCTTAGGCATTGTAAAATATTATCATCTTTTCTCAAGCACTCTTTCGCCCAATTGCATATATAGGAAGCTTGTTCCTTGAAATTCTCCATTTTATCATATAGTATGAACACATACATACTATCAAACTTATATGATGCAATGTCTAAATGCAAAGTGGAAGCCCCTGATTCTGATTTGGAAGAACAATCATACTCAATTTCCAACTGTTTAGGAGGAATTCTATCAAGAACCTGTTGAGGAATGGAAAAGTGAGTAGTAGTTTGTTCCATTTCATTGCCTGTCACCTCTTCCCAATGACCTCTATCTACATGCCATTTAAACTCTTTCAAAGTTATGGCAGCATGAATTTCATCATTTGTGACCAAATCAAGATACTATACTCGTGATTCACCATGGTGCTCAGGAATTTATACTGGCTATTCCTCATTCTGTTCAGCAGGGTGTAATGGTAATTCCCCATGGTGCTCAGGATATTGTACTAATTCCTCATTCTGCTAAGGAGACTGTACTGGAAATTCCTCATTATGTTCCCTGCTTTTACGTTTCCTAACGTATGTTTTATGAACATGTGGTTTTGGAAAAGATATATTTCCATGCTATTTGATATCATCAATCTTTATTTTAGTAGCATGGGGTCGATATAAATCAATAATTTTTTGAAGTGTGCCCGGGAAACTAAATTTAACCTTCCTTAATTGGCTCTCTTGCTGGGTAGAGTGGAGTTTATTAGCCAGTAGATAAGGAATATCTACAGGTATATCTTCCACCCAATGTATCACTACCCACATACATTCACCCGAAATGTCATCCATGTGATGATTCAGAATTGTCCTAAGGACAATCTGAATCAAAGTTTTGTATATTCTGGGAGGGACATCTTGCATTTTTAAACCATTCCTTGGAACATTTACTTCTCGCCCACAAATTTTACTAGCCATATGGTTCTTTTCCTGTCCGGGGGGTTTCCTTGAGCTTAAAATCGCTCCCCCTCTGCGTACAATATTTGTATCTCAAGAAACCAAATCAGGGCCGAGGTATACCTGCTTCCCTAAAATTATGAGTTCCGTATTCCAAACATCATATTTCAAAATTGCCTCATCTATCTCCTCATCAACATAACTAAAAATTCCCCACAAAATTTGAAAACTTCTGCTTTCCTCAAGATAGTTTCCATACCTGGTGGCCACATCTTTGCATCTCTTCGTGCATCATAATTCTCCTGGAATTTTTTTACTGTTACCCTATCATCTATGGATGACTATGTTTCAAGTATGGTTGCAAAGGAGGATGCCCACATTTCAGCTGCTCTCGTCATGATGGACGCCCCTGTTTGAAGTTTGGCCATGGTTATCCAAGTTTGAAGCGGAGGTGAGGTGATGCATGTGTACTGTATTTCAGGCTCACAAATTCTCCCTGCAGACTGATTTTTAGGATCACAAATTCTTCCCACAAAGAGGTTTTCAGCAACAAATCAACATTTGCTTGGGTATGCACTTTGCAAAAATTCTATTTGAATCTTCATAACTATCACACCTCTTCATAATTTTTTTTTATAAAAACATTACAAATTTTTCTATTTAATTTTGTTCCATCGTGAATGATTCATTCTAACCATGTCTTCATGCAAAGTAATTGTCTTTGTTTTTTTTGCAGGGGTTTTACTAGCTTTGGTGATCCTCCAGAACTGGCATTATGCCAAAAATCTGATAAGAATGACAGTATTTATTAACAAACAAAATAACGTGTAATTCTTAATCCCACAATCACACATATGACCGTCGTGCGAACAATTTAAAAAAAATATGTTTATAAACCGACGAATTGTCATCTTCTTAAACTGACAATCAACAATCATTATTGCTTCTTCCAAAAGGTAGGGAGCCTGACAAGTTGTCTCAGGCTCCATGCTGGTGACTACTCATGGATTCCAAGCACCTAGATCCCCCACCATACCCTTGCACTACGCGTCGATCATCATGATCGTCATACACAAAAACCTCTCTTGGTTTTTACATAGGTATCACAGATTAAGAGATATGAAGGGATATTTGAGACCCATTTTTCAGAAATTCGCCAAAAGTAGGAAAAATATTATTTTTCATATTAAGAACAAAAAATTGGCTAAGTGCTAAAATTAGAAAGTTGAAAAGGAATTTGGAATTAAAAACATATAAAGATCATCATGACATAAAATATATAAACACATGCCTATACTCTTCAACAATTAAATATCATTCATCTTCTTCTTCATCCAACTCAACATCTATATCAGGATCTGGTTCAAAATACATATTGATGAAAGGCTCATTCACATCAACATCATCATCAATGGCATATTCGCTAATATAGTCATCAACATCGTCAATGAGATCATCGTTTACTACATTTGGATGGTCAACCTCTTCAACTTCTTCATCGAACACATCGACTGCAGCCACCTGCTCATGATCTGAATCATCATCATCGTCTTCTTCTTCGTTATTATCTTCATCATCTACATGATTATACTTTACGGGTCTTCCTCTTGGATCATATCTAACAACGTATGACCAACCTGCTTTACCTGGTACCTATGAGTAAAAGACTTGCTCACATTGACTTGGAAGAACATAAGGCTCTGTACCCAGTTCAAATTCCCTTGTATTAACAATGGTAAATCCATTAGCATGCTCAATAACATTTTTTTTAGGACCACGTTCATGCATCCGTAGCTTGTACCACTTGACCTCAAACAAAACTATTTTAAAGGAATTAAAATCACACTCAATTATGTCCTCCAAATTCCCATAGTACCTATTCTCAGTTTCTTCTGGATGTCTGTCACTTCTAGAGGAAACATTGGTGACCTTAAAAACTACAGTTATCCCACAATCCGAGGTTTTCATATTCTCATCCAACATTTTGATATGAAATTTATGACCATTACACCACATAGCCTTGTGATGTTTCAACTGCAACATTTGACAACAAGTAAAAATTACATTGTGAATTAATAAACGTAATATAGGACTTAGAAAATATATTTGAAAACTTAAACAAACCAAATACATTGAAAAAATGGGAAGTAACTAGAAAAATGCGGGTAAACAATTTACTTGCCTTTTTATCTTTTAAACCATAGGCTAAATCAACTTCCCTTTGTGACGTAAGATCAGGAAGTTGATGTCAATGACGATGAGCTATTTTAATAATCTCACTAACCCCTTCCCATGATAACCTATCGAAGCATTCTTCACAATATTCTATCCAATGCTCCATCCAATCAAGGTTGTTTGCAATGTATAAATGTAAAGCATCCCACACTCGAGCAACTATATGAAAAAATAACAATTCACTATCATTAATTAGATATCATTACATGCATAGTTTAATACAGTTGAATATGCAGGATTAATAAAAAAATAACAAATCAGTATGATAAAATAAATATGGAAAAATACATGTGTAATATATTAATTCCACAAAATCTAATAATTACCTTTCACGGTCCTCATTGTACCTTTCCCCAATAGGACCTCCCCTTCAAATTTGTTGATGGAGTTGAGATGCCAAATGCGAGGCACATTCATATTTTCTACTAATTTAGGTAGATATTCACTAATATGCACCATGCATTGATATACCATATATCCCTCAACCATAGAACCCTCAGGACATGCTCTTTGCCTAACAAGATCCTTCAACGACTTCAACTTCCTCTCCACCATCCACATCGACCTTATGTGTACTGGTCCACATAATTCAATCTCCTCAACTTGGTGTATGAGGTAGTGTTCTTGTGCATTGAAAAATGATGGAGGTAGATACTGTTGCATTTCACACATTAGTCGGGGAATTTCTCTCTTCCAATACCTTATATCTTCTTTATGGATTTGTTTTGAGGAAAGCCACCTCCAAATGATGCAATAAAATAATATCAAGCGACATATAAAATTTGCGGGCAAAACATAATATGTCAATAAGTTTCGCTACAAATCACGGACCAAGTACATTTTCCATATAAAAGATTACTTACCTCATGTATTTTCCAAGAACATAAATAATTTGTTTTATGTTTTTGTCAAAGTCGTCTGGGAGAGATAAAGGTAGAACATACTGTATCAAAAAACACATAATTATTATTTATTTCCAAATAAGAGAATAAAATTAATAAAATAGTGCATACCAATAAGGAAATATATTAAAAGCTCACAATTACCTCAATCAATGTATGCCAGTCACGTGTTTTAACCCCACCAAAATCACCTTTTTTTGTTAAGATATTCTTTATGTTAGACGAAAACCCCGTCGGAAACCTGATTTTTCTAATGACCTCTTTTACAATATTGTTGTGTTTCTCCATCAAGCACCAAGGAAAACTAATATTTTGTTGACGGCCATCACCATTAGAATTAATGATCACACTTTGCAATGCGTGATTAGCTTCTTGTATGTCACTACAAATCTTTCCAATTCTTTCTTTGTCAGTCCTTCCATCTAATATTCGCCATAACAATTATGTTATATTCTTCCCGATATGCATTGTATCAAACAAATGACCTGTTTGTAGGTGCTTGTAGTATGGAAACCTACTAAATTACATGGGTAAATTTTCATTCCTCGTGGAAGCCCATTCATGCCTTAACGACATTCATGAAACATCAACAAAATCAAATTAACACTAATTAATCAATATAGGTACATACTGCGCTAAACATAATGCACTAAAAAAAAAAGATTTATATGACATATGATACAAGTTGAATGTGATTGTCATTGATGTCAAAGGAGTTCAGGGAATGACAAAATGATAACCAAAGACATGATGGCACGGTAAACTTAGTGAAAGACAAAGGAATGAAAAAGGAAGTAATGACATGGAAAGTATGATGATGTGGCATGTATGGTGAGGTTGGAAAGACACATAATGGTGTGTTGGTGCTATCAGGAATTCAATGTTGTAATCTAACATCATTCTGGAAAAATATGGCAACTTTGTGAAACTTTGGAAATTGAATAAGTATGAAAAAGCAGTCAAAACTACTCTAAGAGAATGCCTGCCATAATCCATGGTTTGAATAGAATTCCCACCATGAATTATGGCAGGAATTCTTGTTGAACTGGATATCTATCCATGTTCTCAGTTTTCCTTAATCATTTCTGAGGAGAAAGTTATAAGTCTGCCAAAATAGGGTTTCAGGATAAACCTTGGAGAAATTCTTGGACATGGATAAGTGTTGGAAAACTGGTCCAGGTGGCCTTTGATCCATGACATTTGATAAATTTATTTTCACAAGGACATCCCTTGGCAGGTATTTCCAAACAACCTCTCAAAATCCCGTTCTCAACACTTAGGCAATTTTCTTGTGTTTCTCAATATGCAAAATAGTATTTTTTTTTTTGGAAGATTGATATTTTGCATATGTGACCATTGTAAGTCAGCCTGAAAGTATGGATGGATAGGAATTTCAACAAATAAAAAATCCATTCAAATTGATGAACCTATTGACATACACCCAACATCTGGCAGACATTTGAAAGTGGTCTTCCAAACTACTTATTGACACTTAGACAAATCTCTTCAAACCCTAAGCCACCAAGGTGATTTTATTTTTTTCATAAAACTTAGAGAGTGAGACATCCAAATTGTGAGGAATATCATACTGATTCAACCATGCCAATATTCTCTCCTTCAACCTCATTATCTAACCTTGGCGGGCATTTTACTGGGATAGTGCAAATGAAGGTGAGAGGAACTTTTGGCAGATTGATATCTTCCTCCTCATAGACTCTTTGGGAAATCTGAAATCATGGTTGGATGCAACACCCAACATACTAGATCCTATCACTTTCAGATAAATTTTATCATCATCCTATGATAGGTGGTGTCCATTTCCTTGAGGCCACTTAGGCAGATTTTACCAATAATTCCATACTTAGACAATTTGTGCAAAACCTAAGGTGGATTTTTCATTTCACCCAAAACCTGGAGTAATACTACTAGATGATGTATTACACCTTACTGAGCACACCTATGCTGATTTCAATCCCAAAATCATCTTCATTTTCCCTAGGCGGGCATTTTACTGAACTTTGGTGTAAGACAACCTGAAACCCTATTTTGGCAGATCCATATCTTCTTCCTCAAGCATTATCAAACCAATGTGAGAACATGGTCAGGTAGACAAAACATACACCTACAGGATGACCATGTGGTCTGGTCAATTTCTTAAACCCACAAATTATGGCAGGCATTTCCCTAGAGCAATTCTGACTAATTTGACAAAAAATCTTCTTTTGGGAGACCTGTATCTTCTTCTTCAAGGAGCTTTTCTGAGAACCGAGTCCATGGTCAGATAGATATTTCAACAAAATATGGGATGGCAGGTCATGGCAGGCATTTTATTCTTCTTATGAATTATGGTGTTCATTTTCATAATCCAACTGCTTTAGGGCAGTTTTTCAACACTTAGTCAATATCCCCAAATTATCATACCATTACCAACTACTACCAGAATGTAACAATGACATCATGAGACATTAGGACACCAACATGTGTTTTTCAACCTCATCACACATGCCATATCAACATTTATTTTGTCATTAATGACCTCCTTTGACATTAATGACAACCATACTCAACAGTGTCCTTGTGCTAATAAAATTCATAGGGTAACATAGATATGTTCCTTGTTGAAGTGGTTATCCACCCATGCTTTCAGTTTTCCATATGATGGTCACATGTGCAAGAAATCAATCTGCCAAAGTAGGAAGAATATTGTTTTGCATATTTAGAAATTTGGCTAAGTATTGACCAATATTCCAACAATACATAAATAAGTTGGCATACCTTAACGATTTATATTATATTACAAGTTCCTTAGGTGAGGTGTCATTCTTCGTGGTTTTTTTCCATTCTCTTATTTACCATTGAATTTATATTTGTATGTAGTTCGATAAATATGGTTCTTAGGCAGAAAGTGCCTATACTCATCAAACACTTCCTTTGCTAAACTCCTTGAACGACGAGAATTTATCCTGGGACCGCAAGCTGGACGTGCAAATTTACCCTTTGTTTGAATACCTACAAGATATATGAATTAGTGTAGTGAATTAAATTACCATTCAAAATAATGCATGATATTTTCAATAGATATATATAATATTAAAAAACAAAAGAAAGTAGCAATATACCACAAAAATGTGTTAACCCGGGAGGATCATGCTTGTCCATCCAAGTATTCCATGGAATTGAAATCATCTTTCCCCTATTGGTCTAGAGATGTCATACATAGTGACGCCATCCCATAACTTCAACAACTCATCGATAAGAGGCTCAATATCTACGTTCATATCTTTAACCTGGTACTTACCTAATTGGTGCAACATACATGATTAATTATATTTAGCTATATGTCATTATATATAAAAGACATAATTATCATGCATGAAACAAAGAAATGAAATATTTACCGATCAGACTTTCAAGTGAAAAAATACAAATTAATTAAATACCTAGAACAATCATTGCCAACATTGTGTGCTCTCTCTTGACCGACATCCAAGGAGGAAGGTTATTTTTTATAACAAAAACAAGCCACACTGAGTAGGTAGAACAAATCTCTCCAAATGGATTGACACCATCAACTGCCAACGAAAGTTTAACATTACGAGGTTCTTCTTTGAAAATTGGCCACTTTTCTTCGATGCACCTAAACGTGACCTAAACGCAAACCCATCTGCAGGAATTCGAAGAACATCGTCTCGACTTCTGTTCTTTGCATGGAAATCCATAAACAATGCTATACTTTGACACCTGAACAACCGCTGGAGACGTGGAATTATCGGAATATAATGAAGAACTTTGTTAGGAACCTTTTTCGTCACTTTATCGGTTCGATACCTACTTGTTTGACATTGTGGGCATTCATTTTATAATGCAGATTGTCCATAGTATATGATATGATCATTAGGACATGCATCAATATCTTGATACTCCATTCCAAATTCTTTCATAATCACATATATCTCTTGATATGTGCATGGTAAAATATTTGACGCTGGTAATAGAAATTCACCTAACAATCTACAAATTTCAAAAGAATAAGTCAATGTAAACAATATTAATCATCAATATCACATCCATACTTTAAAAATTAGATAATAATATAAATATAGGAAAAAAATCAACCCTTTATGTACATGTGAACATGCAGACATAAATAATTAACAAATTACATACCTTAGTATCTGTGTGAGACAGGTGTTTGATAAACCATTCAAAACCTTCAAGTTCACTAACAACAATATAGCAGATGGAAGATTTGTTTTCGAGTCTTCATAAAGAGGTTGACTTGACTCCTCTAGTACAGGATCAACATCATGACTATCATCCTGGTTGTTCTGATCCATTGGAGAAAATGTGTCTTGGATCAATCTATGTATCTCATCTTCCTGATTTGTATCACTAACAATATCTCCATCCATATCATCATTAAGAACTTGATCAGCTTCAATATTCTGATCTAGATGTTTGTCACCCTACAAATGGATATTTCTGCTAGTACCTAGCAAATAACTCTCTAGAAGGGGACATTTTGGGGGCTGCATTGTCTATATATTTACAAACAACGTAGCAAAATTAGTGTGTATAGAACATACAATAAAACAATAAGACATTTTACTAAAATTCATGATATGATCACTATTACAGAGAATACATTAAAAATTGAATGACCTCTTACCAAGGGATGATATTCATAACCACCTTCGGCGTGCCCCTTCTCCCTACAATGTCTTTCAGCTGTCATTATTAAAATTCTTCTTCTTTGCAAGTCCCTGCAATCAGAGCAAGGGAAATAACATTTTCCATATCCCCTTGCCTCTAATGCCACTCTAAACTGAGCAAGCTTCCTTGCATTTTCATTCATAGTGAAAAATCCTTGTAGTGACAAGTAATTGTCTTACCCACACCATACCAAACAATAACTTGTCAAATACATTAGATATAAGTATATTTCTAAATGCAGTATATTATATACCAATTTCTATAAAGAAAAACATGAATATTGTGATGAATAGGATTGTCACCGATGACAACATTAATGACAACCATTTTGGAAAAATATGGTAATTTGGTGAAAAATAGGAAAATGACGAAGTGTTGGAAAACTGGCTCAGGTAGCCTTAAGAAAATTCCCACCACAAATTGTGTGTGGAAGAAAATTCCTGCACCATATGGGGGTATTGTATATTGATATTTTCCCTACCTGGCCATGTCTTCAGATTGTATTGGAAGTAGTTGAGGAAGAAGTTATGAACCTGCCAAAATAGTGTTTTAGGCAGATTGGACTAGACTAAGAAAATTGTCTAAGTGTTGGAAAAACTGGCTCATGTGGCCTTGGGAAAATGCCCGTTGTACCTTGTAGGTGTATGATACAAATTATCTGAATCTATCATCCTCCAGATTTTTGAAGAGGCTATCTCACCATGGTCTTAGTTATCAAAGAAGATGTTTGATGACAAAGATAATGGTTTGCCAAAACAAAGTTTTAGTTTGTTTTGCACTATTCCAGTACTAGAAAAACTGCCTTAGTGGCCTCAAGGAAATGCCCGCCCTATCTCATAGGATTATGAGAAAAATAATATGAAAGTGTTAGGCTATAGATTGTGGATGGGTGCATCTAACCATGGTATCAGTTATCCTATGGAGTGTTTTATGACAAAGATGCAAATCTGCCAAAAGTAAGAAAAATATTATTTTGCATTTTAAGAACACAAGAAAATTGGTTGTGTTAGATTCAGGAAATTGGAAAAACATTTTTGAAATGCTCGCAAGGAGGGGTTATTTTGATGATAAAATTCATCAGGTAGCATAGGAATGTTCGTTGGTGAACTTCCTATCCAGCCATACCTTCAAGTTGTCTTATCATGGTCTCAGATGCAAAATATCAATCTGCCAAAAATAGGAAAAATAATATTTTGCATAGTGAGAACAAAAGAAAATTGACCAAGTGTTAAAAACGAGAGTTTGAGAGGTTAGTTGGAAATGCCCGCCAAGGGATGTCTTTGTGCAAGTAAATTTATCAAATGTCATGGATCCATTATTTGGTAAGTTGTCCATCTGCTTATGACTTCAGGTCTCCATAGAGTGTTCACACATGTGAAATAGGAGTCTGCCAAAATGGGAAGAAATATGTTTTGATGTTCAAAAGAGGTTGAGAAGCTATTTTGAAATGCTTGCCAAAGGTTGTGTGTGTGTCAACAGATTTATCTTGTGATATGGTCTTGTTCATTGTTGAAATGGCTATCTAGCCATGCTTGTAGGTTTCCTTATGGTGATCACATGAGGGAGAAATCAATCTGCCAAAGTAGAAGAAAAATTGTTTTTACAAGTTAAAAACAATTTTGTCTAAGTGTTAAATTAAACAGTTTGGAAGCCTATATGCTGATGTGGATAGTACTGAAGACAAGATACTAATGATGTATGAACAGAGTTGAGACATGGACGTAGTATGTTGTATGTTGAATGACTTGCTGAGTACAAAATGAAGACTTGTTGATTGGTATTTTTTATGTGTGTCTGTGGCAAACTTTGGAAGAGTCTAATGTATCAATTGTAATTTGTAATTTGAAATTTGTATAGGGAGGTTGGGTGGAGCTGGGGAAAGACTTATTGGTATTTTGACAAGTCGAATCTTGTTTGGATGTTGTAGCATCCCAGTTAGTTGTAGCTAACTGAACCATTCTGGTGGGTGGTTCCACCTTATGGGTTGTAGCCCATATTGGAGATTGAAGTCTCCACTTATATAAAGATTACAAAACTAAATCTTGTGTCTCTTGTGCAATGTCTTGATAGTGATGTGTTTAATTGATGAATGCCATGTTCCTAGTTGATATTGTTCTTTTATAAATATGTTGTTGAAGCAATTGTGAAATAATGATATAAGATTGGTAGAAAAAGTTGAAATTGAGTTGAAGCCTTAGCTCACTGATTCACCCCCCCCTCTCAGTGAGCATTGTGTCTAACAGACTGAAGTTTTCATTGATTCCAACAAGTGATGTGCAATGGCCTTTGATTTACTCACAAGGATACCTTGATGGTTTGGGAATTGGAACACTAGGTGGCCCAAATGGTCCAAATGAAAGTTGTCCTTCTACTCTGGAAAGTGATAAACATTGTGCCAACAAATAATATCTTAGTGGAGCATAGGGTCTATAAAAAAAAAAAATTGGCAGGAGTCATTGTTGACTGGACCCTCTTGTTGGAATTACTCTGGTTTAAATAAAAGGAGGGAGTTGCAGGGTTGTTAAATTCGTTTGTAGGGTACATGAACCGAAGAATACAACTGTTATTTTGAGCCTCGATGTTAGTTTGTATCCCCCAAAAAGGATGCATGCTTACCTTTTATAAATTTACGTCTAGATGATTGTTGTAGAGTATGAATGATCTCTCTAGTTTTAGATATGGTTGATAAAGAAATCCAGGCTCAATCCATGCTCAATAAATCACAACTATAGAAAATATGTCAAAAATGCATGAGTTAGGCGATACAACGAACGAACGATTCCATGCACATTCTCACATTATGCTTTCAAGGATGGAAGGATTGAGTTTTTATCCTGGAGACTCCACAAACACTTTGTGTGCTTGTCAAAGAGGGAATGGGAGGTAGCTGATGCATCTTGTTGATCATTTTTATAAATAAAACACTTCTTTTAGACATGGTACCCCTTCAACTAGACCCAACAGATTTGTAACACAACATAAAATTTTAAATCTAAGTAGAGTGTTGAAGCTTCAACAAAAATAGAAGCCTGCTCTAACTCAGCAAGGATAATTATTAATGCCATTACAACTTGACCCGCACATAAACAACCAAGAGCCGTTGAAAGCTAGAATTGGTTTGACGAGTGTGCAAATATAGCCATATATCATCGATATAGAGATGAAAGTTCGTTGAAAATTAAAAACGTCGATATTGCCATGGTTTTTTTGCCATGATAAAAAAATGAAGTATTAATCCACGAATGTTCAAAACGTGGAAGTATTTCATGGGAAAATCCACCCAAATGTATTAGTGTGTGAGGGTGTCATCCTCTATAGGATTTCATCTTCAATCTTGTAGCAAAGGTTAAGATATTCATCACTCTAGGTGATCTTCAAGCTCCTTATGTAAATGCATGTTCTATCCCATGGGTGCATTCTAAGCTCGTACAAAGCCTTCTTTAATTTGCACACATGAGTATTCCTGTCATGTGTCTCAAATCCCAATGGCTGCTCTACGTATACTTGACTCGTCAATGGTGCAAATGTCTCTTCATATTCTATGCCTTCTTTCTGTGAGAAGCCTCGTGCTACAAATATTGCCTTGTATCACATGATGTTTCCATCTACTCCATGCTGGAGCTTGTAGATCCATATGGAAGACACTACAGACTTCCCTTCAGGTCTTGAATTATCTACCAAGTCAAGTTCATTTGCATGATTAGAAACATATCATAAATTCCAAAGCATATTAATAGTGACAAATATATGTCACATACCCATGCGACTATATTCGCTAATGCTACAACATTCATCCATATCATGTATACATATAATAACTTCTAGATGCGTTCTACCCTAATGTTATTAAGAGTGTGTACTACTCCTAATATGCCAACAATGAGTTTTTAATCTAGATAAGTAGTAGTGGTATGTTGTACAACATCATTGAATTCTTACCCATCATGTGAAATAAATGCAAATACTCAAACATGCATAACACATCAACTAAATATAAACAAATGCATAACTAAACAATATCATGAAAAGACAATTGAATACTTATGTTTATTTGTTTCGTGGGTAGACTCCTTCTTGAGCCTTTAGCTTCATCATCTTATTCATTCATAACAACATCATTTCTTATCGAAATTCTAAGATGGATAAGAGGTTCTTCAAGAATTGAGTCCTTCATATTCCTCATCGCTTGAGGGATATTCTTTGAATAATGAGAGATTGATCTTCAGTTGCTCCCATCTTCTCTTCTTATTATGAGTTGAATTCTTCTTGTGTACACTCTTCCCAGAGTCTGTTGAAGGTAATCACTTCCTTCTGGCACACATTCCTTGAATGAATGAATCCCATGATCTTGGGAGGCCATTCAAGGTGGTTATAACAATATCTTATTCTTCTTCGATTGCTTCATCATAGAATAAAATAATTCCTTTTGGTGTCTTCAAGGATGACACATGAGGGATGAGATGATATTTAATAGAATCTGTAATGATTCTCTTGGCTCTAGCCTTAGCCTCATCTCCCTCTAGCTCTTAGAACTTCCTTACTAAAATACTGATCTAAGCCAATTTCTTTAAGGATCATTGAGGTCCTATATTTCCATACTTGGAAGTTTCTAGCTTCACCAATATTGTCATCAAGATGGTGTGATTAGTCATTTTGAAATGAGAACCTCAAATGTAAATAGCAAAAAATTAGATCTTACCGATTTGAGGTGTCTGTCCTAGTTCTGGAGCTGGCTGATCTAGGGTTTGTCATAGAAACCCTAATTTTCAAAACTTGGAATTTAAAACTTATGATTGGATGGAAATATGGGCTATTTCAAGGTGAGATCTCCAATGTAATCCTTTTCTGAAAATAGTGGAGGGAAGCACCCGGAATAGGAAGCCCTAGTTTTCCAATTTCTTTTGCAGAAATGACTGATATTGATCAAGATTTATATACGAAGTTTTAGATCCTTAAAGTCTAAACATTTTCAATATGATATCCTGATAGTTCTTATTTCCAACCCCATAGGTTAGAGAAGAAATGGACTCTCCAAGTGGGACTTATGATGAGCTTCCCAAGGTGACCATTTTGGGGACTATTCAGCATAGCGAAGTTGTACATACTGACACATGCCAATGTTTCACATTCTGGGTCTGAAAAACATACCACAGAAATTAAATTTAGTGCCCTACATAGAAAATCTCGAAAATTTTTGTTTGGACCTTCCTATCCCGATATATAGCAAATCTCCCTAAGCCACCTATTTATGACTGTATTCTGGAGGAGGCTGGAACACTGATTTTGAGGAACCATATCTCTTGAAGTATAGTGAATATGAGGATGAAACTTTTACATGTAGTACAACATGTATCTCTCTTCATCCTGTAAAACTTTCAGCTTGTGATCCTTCTCCGATATCATGTTATAGAGAAATTTATAGGATTACTAAATTCAGTCTTCTAGGGTTTTCATGCATGAAACCCTAATTTGGTAGTTGTATTTCAGTTGTACAGTGAAATTTCTCTGATTCAGAAACTGATACCACGAATAGATGCACCCTAGTGAGACGAGCTATCCTAGCCCTCCTTTCCTGATGAGCAGTGGAAAGAACACCTTCAACTAGGAATCCCTAGTTCCCGTAGCTGCACAGTGCCTTCTTTTAGAGAGGCTCTAATACCATGTTAGATTTTCTTAAGATATGATTAGATTATCTAGGATATTTATCTGAAAGAATAAGAAGTACAACAAAATGCATAAGATGTAAAAGATGCATAAGACAAAAATATTTTCATCAGGGAAACCATAAAGGAGAAAACCTCGCAAACTTATTTAGAATATTAAGATGATCAAAAGCAGTAATAAGAAATGTTCAACAACTATCCTTCTTTCCCCCTTTGACTGTCTCTCTCTCTCATGCACCTTAGAGAGTGTATGAGGTGTGTATAAATGAGGAAGAGAACCTCCCTATTTATACCCTTTCAAGTCACTGATCAAATATAAAACTCGAGCCTACATGTCATCTCATATGGGGCCCACTTCTCCTAGAGAGACCACAATTACATATTACATGATGTTACACTGGGGACTATTTCCCCGAATTACAACTGAGGTTGTACCTCAAGGTCTAGACACACTTTAGACATCCTGTAAAGGGGTAACACACATCTTCAATGGGGTTACAACAACACACAATGATAATATACATCAGAATATATTTCGAATTTACAAATACATCAACAGAAAAGACCAAGAAATCAAGTGGACTCCTGAAGGAAAACAATTCTTTGAAGGAAAAAAGAAGGCCATAGCTGAAGCACATGTACCTGTAATCCATGATTTCTCTAAGGACTTCCTCATATTCTCTTATGCCCTAGAACACACAGTAGTAGGGGTACTGGTGCAAAAGAATCATGAAGGCTATGAGAAACCCATTGCTTTCTACAGCAAGACCCTAAGAGATGCCCCCCTGAAGTATAATATCCTGGATAAGAAGGCCTATGATCTGGTGCAAGATTTAAAGGATTTATGAGTGTACATCCTACATTCTCATGTTCCCACCAATGTTTTAAAGGATATTCAGACTCAATCAGACCTTGGGGGATGAAGGGGGAAGTGAATAACAACCCTACTTGAGTATGACCTGGAAATCAAGCCTTCAAATCTCATTAAAGGCCAAGGACTAGCCAAGCTCACGAATCAGTCCAACTGCGATGCTCTTAGCTTGAATATGATTGTTGAATTGTCAACAGAAGAGAAAAATCCTCAAGGACATCCAAGTCCCCAGCAGGTGAGTATTTTCTGTCATCCCCATGGTACACTGATATCATTTTTGGTTTACAACATCTGTAGGCTCCACAGGGAATGGATAAAACATGGGCTATATTCCTCAAACAGAAAGCAACGAGGTATTTTATCCTAAACAAGAAGTTGTATTGGAAAGAGCCAGGGGGGGTTTTACTGAATTACATGGATGAGAAGGAAGACAAGAAACTCATTGAATAGTTTCATGCAAGGAAATGTGAGGGGAATCACTACTGGAAAACCACGGTAAACAAGATCATGATAGCAGGATTCTATTGGCCTACAATCTTCTATGATACTCATAAGAAAGTGGCTGCCTGCCATAAATGTCATATTTTTGAAGGTAGAAGGAAGTTGTTGCCATTGCCTTTGAAGCCTATTCAAGTTGAATCCCCTTTCCAACAATGGGTGCTATATTTTATTGGAAAAATAAATCCATCCTCCTTAAGGAAACATAGGTGGATCCTCACTGCTATTGACTACTTCACGAAATGGATTGAGGCCATCCCCACAAGACAAGCTACTGAAACAGTGATCATGCAATTTCAGGAGGAGCATATTCTGTCAAGGTTTGGAGTTCCTAGGAAGATAATCACTGATAATGCTATAGAATTTAAGTCAAAGAATATGATTTCGTTTTGTTGAAAATACCAAATATAGTTGGGGCATTCCAAAACCTATTACCGACAGGGAAATGGGCTGTCAGAATATTCAAACAAGAGTCTTATGAGGATCATAAAGAAGTTGTTGCAAGAAAATAAGAAAGCTTGTCACACAAAGCTAATCCATGCTTTGTGGGATGACATAATTAGTGTGAAGAAGTCTATTGGCACTTACCCGTTCTAGCTGGTCTATGGCTCAAAATTAATCTTTCCTAGCTCCCTGAGCTTGCAAGTGATGATATTGTTGTAAGAAGAAGATGATGAAACCCACCCAACCCAGAGAAGGATGTATCAGTTGGTTGAGCTGCAACAGCTAAGGGAACATAGTTTTGATAGAACTCAAAAATTTCAGGACAAGATGAAAGAGATTTTTTATAGAAGAACCAAACCTGGTGATTTCCAGATAGGGGATGTAGTGCTGCAATGGGATGTACCTCACAAGGAAAAGGGGAAACATGGAAAATTTGATCACCTATAGAAAGGCCCATATAAAATTGCAGCCTTCAATGGAAATAATGCTTATGTGCTGGAAGAAATTGAGGGTGGATTGGTATCTAGAGCTCCTATAAATGGGAGGCTCCTCAAACACTATTTTTTGTAAAGTAAGTTCAGCTTCATGTCATTGTGTATATCACTTTATTTTAACATTACATGTGTGGATGGCTCTCTAACAGAATTAAAGCCCGAGGTGAAGGCAGTAAGGTCCCTAAGAGGTACTGCCGGTTGTTTTTTTTTTAGGAAAATTTTAAAGCTACAGACACCAGAACAGAGTTTGAAAGATTGGGATCAGCCTAATGGATATGGCACATATTCTACATAGTTCTCTGCTACCTCACAGGGAGGATAAAATCCCCAAGTTGGAGCTTCTGTTAGCACCTAGTAAGCACCAATGCTAAATTTTGAAGATCTTTTTGCATGAGTGTTAGCATTATTTTAGGCTAAACAACCAACCAAGGAATAGGCCAATCAAAGGAGGAAAAGGGTCCAAAAATTCCTTACCATAGGACCATGAAGGACATCATGAGGTTCTACAGCTTATGCAGTGGTCAAAATGAACGACACAAATTACTTAGCAACAAAACTCAATGGTTGCTAAGGATTCCACTGAGTAAAATTTGTGCGAAAAGACAAGCCATGTCAAGCTTGCGATATCTTGTATGGACCACTTTTTTGACGGCCACGATCTTGATCGGGCCAGATCTATGGTGGAGGTACCTTTCATAGTTGAAATGTGCATGGAGGTTAGCATGATGGGACGCTACAAAAGGTTCATAGAACCTACGCATTTGAACGACCAAGATCTAAGGGTGCTCATGATCTACAGTTGCAGTGGTTTTCATGGAGGTAACATGTGCAGGAGTTAACAGGAGAAGCCACTATGAAATATGAATAGACCACACACCTCAGGACGATGGAGATCTGGCGGGGATCAAATCGATGGTTCTAGTGGATTTTGGGAGGGAGAGGTGCAAGGAGTTTAACAAGGTAAGCGATTGCAAAATCATGTAGAGGAACATATCAAGGGACAACTGAGATCCTTCGTAGAGGAGACCTATGACCATGATTGATTTTGCAGGATCAGTGTAGGTGTGAAGTGAAGCTGAAGCATGGGAAAAAAATCAATGATGTAGATCGTGCCTGAGGGACTAAAACCACTAGAATATGTGATAGAGCATCACTATCAAAGCAAGAAAGCATGCCTATCAGACATCGCATTTCCATTTTTGACCCAGCATGTATGTAATCCCTTATTTCCTATTTTAGAAGGAAATCATGGTGAATATTCCACCTCAAGAGTTGGTTAGAATTTGAATGATGATTCAGGATTTGATTCCCAAATTTTGTAACAGAATTAGGCTCTATTTTGAGGTTTGTCTCGAGAGCTATCGCACTATAAATATAGCCTCAATTGATGAGGAATGGGTTGGAACTTTCATTCAGAAAACATTTTGCTCTTGGTTTTTGCATCTTTGTAAACTGTTCTTGCAAGTGTTAATGAGAAACATTCTTCTACATTTTTGAGATTCATCACAGTGTTCTACATCCAGTTCATGTTTCCCGTTTATTTCATGTCCATTTCTGTGATTTCCTACTAATGCGCTCTAGTTGCATATGCGGAATTCGTTTAATTAAACGCTCCTTGTATGATATGTTGCATTTTTTATGTGTTTATGGGGATTGTTATAGAATTTACTCTCTGTTAAGTTCTCTGTATCAGTTATTGGCCTTATTATTGTTGCTGCTAAAGGTGGTGCAAGATATTCACCCACATATAGGTGCCTCTTGTTTTACTGGGCTTCTTCCTCTTTCTCCTATCACCCTTTCAAGATATTTGACTGTTTGTGACACCTACTTTGCCTCATAGTACAAAGGATATTCCCCTCTCATTTTCATTGTAATACCCTTGATTGATTCAAGATTTAACTCCATTTCCCAATGACTCTTCCTGTATGTCTGTTTTACCATATTTAAATATGCAAATACCCTGTTACTATCAGAAATCTAGCCTTCTTTAAGATCTTAAATCCATATGTATAAATGAATTTGTTTCTGTGACAAAGAGAGAGCCCTCTCTGAATGCGCTGGCTAGAATGTAGTCTAAAGGTTGGTTGAAATGGTTACCCCTGTGAATTCCTACCACAACCATAGGAAAATTACAGGGTGATAACACACTTCACAATCCATGCTTTTTACAATGTAAACCTTGACATATCTCCATGCAATGGTATTCACGTATATATACTTTCTCATAAGTATTCTTAGGGTTCTATGCCAACTAACACTCATTATTATATTTATTACCTCTAACTACCTAGTGGGCCTATTTATTACTCATGAACTACCAAGCGAGCCTTATTCCATTATTATGACCACATTACATTAATTATTCTCTTTAGGTACCACCATAGGTACTTCATATTACATTAATTATCCTCCCTAGGTACTACCCTTTTTACATTACATTCCATTCCCCTTCACATGTTCAATCCTCAAAACATGAGTGTAAGCAATATAATATGGTATGTTACACAAAGTAGTCAACTAGTACCAAGCACAAGCATCCATCGATCCTAGTGAAGTTCTGACATGGGTTCCAACTTCTACCTTGTGACCTCTTCTTGATTATGTTTTATTATTTGCTTCCTTGTTGTAAATATGCTACTTGAATATATACACTCATTGATCCAATCCTCTATGTCCATGTATATTAGGTTCCTTTATGATTCCATGTTAGTCCATATTAAGTTTGTTGACACTCATAGATTTGTCTTGATGCCTGTAGTCATTTATGGTGGTGTGGGTGGTGATACGTAGAAAAATTATATAATGGTTCTTTTGTTTTAACCCTTCAACATGAGGTTCCTATGAGTCATGTAGCTATGTAGATTATTATTCCTTGTTATGCCCTTTTTGGGGCTCTCCTTTAGGTGATTCTATAGGATCTTCTTCAGATTCATCCTCTGACACTAAATCAAATATGTCTACTAGAACTATAATGAATTTACCTACAAGGACCTTTTCATGTGCCCATGCAAGCCCTTGTTGCTTAATAAGAGATATAACATACAAGTGGATTTTATTTTTCTTGTACCAAATCTTCAAAAACTTATTTTACACATTAATATTAACTATACTCACTAATTCCATACAACAATAATATCTGCATCATTCATATCTATATCTTTGTTAGAATAATAATCCAACCCCTCAGTACCTTAGTCTAAGTCCCTAGTCAAATTTATTGCATTTGTGCATTAATACACTATGGTTTGGACTTAGGTAGCTTAATTGTGCATAAAAACCAGATAAATTAGGGCATTCACACCTACATGAGTGGGCCAACTCAGTAAAACCTCCACATGTGTGCCCTCATAATTTTTGGTGCGCTCCCATTCATTGAATGTGGACATTGTGGTTGACTAAGAGCGCTAGAGGTGGATTTTGTCTAATTTTGGACTGTTTTGGAGCATTTAATGCCACCTAGAGCCTCTCACTCACATTATTTTGCACACCCATGCATGCCAAGGAGTCATGATTTCTCTAAATCATTTCATCCATGTGCACACATCCATTTGTGGCCATTTGGGCTGAGTTGGAGAAAGTTTGGCCCACCTAGGGGGGATTGAAGCCAATTTGGCCAATTTCACATGTACAATCATTTTGGGATTCATAAGCCTCATGAACCACTTAAAATGCAATAAAAACCTATTACTAACATATTCACATGTTAGACAGTCAAAAAATATCTAGTTTCAGTTCACATTACATGTGTAAAATTGTTCTCTTTTACTGGTTTTTTGTTGGTTTTGCATGGAATTTGATTTGTCAGTTTATCTAAGGCTCCTATACCTTTATTTAGATAAAAATTATTACATGGTATCAGAGCTGAGTGGATTTTAGTGAGTTGCAGATCAATCTTGAGTGTTTGAGCTGCATTTTTTTAGAGAAATTCTAGATAAAATTGAGTGTTTTTGGTAGGAATTTCGGCAAATTTCTCACCATTAGCACAGGAAGAAATGGAATCATCCCACATATTTCTTAATCCATTCAATTTATTCTATTGGAAGGAATAAATGGTTATTTAATTGAGATCCAAGGGTCTCTATAGAGTTACCATGGGCACAGAGGTGGAGCCAAACTCTGATGTAGAGAAAGCCAAGTACTTCAATTGAATTGATGAAGGATATGGATTTATATGCATGAGTATCTCAAGAGATCTCTTGTTTCATATAGACAGTTCAAAAACCCCAAATGAAGTAAAGGTAAATCTAGAATCACTCTTTGGGAAAACTGATGAACTGAGAGGACACCGACTTGAGAACGAGCTCATAAGCCTGAGCCCAGTGCATTTTGAGACTATCCATAAGTTCTTCATGAATTTCAAGTCTATAGTGCTTCAGCTAAAGCAATGTGGGATTGCGAATAAAGAGGATCAATTGATACTGGCCATCCCTTCAAAGTTGGGGCCAGAATTCTCAGTGTTTGTAAGCATCTTTCATTATGGAAAATTGACACTTCAAAACTGGAAAATGCCAACACCAACTAGCTTCATGGAATCCCTCACCCAGGATCAATAAAATCTGTTACAAATGGGCACCATCAAAGCTAATGATCAAGCTTTTTCCATGGGTGTTTCGAATTCCTCCAAGGGAAAGCAGAAGGAAAAGAATTCGAAGCAGTTAGATAAGAGGAAATCAGAAAAACCCAAATTCATTGATGGGGGTTCGAATCCTCCCAAGGAGAAGGAAAAGAAGGGGAAACCTTAATTATTGATTCATTGGCTTATAGACACATGATTTCCACCAAATATCTCTTATCGTCCATGCATTCAAATGCTGGCCCAACAGTTCGAATGGGAGATGAATCTGAAATCCAAACCAAGGGAATTGGTAGGATTGATTTGGAGCATGGTTACTTCAGTGATGTTTTCCATGTACCTGAATTGGAAAAAAATTTGGTTGTCAGTCTATCAAATGAATCATACAGTAGAAGCAAAGAGAGTGACATTTACTCTTGACTTGGTAGAGATTGCAGAAATATCATCAAACCAAGTTGTGGCAGTTGGGTATGCAAACCCCCATGAGAGGATGTACAAGTTCTTGAATTTCCTCCTTAGTTCCAATGACCAAGAGCTCCTCTCACATGCCAATGAGACTTCCAAGATATGGCATGAGAGGTTTGGACACATGAACTACAAATATATCCAAGCATTACACAAAGATGATATGGTGGAAGGACTTCCTCAAATCAAATCATCAAATGGAGCTTGCATTGGGTGTGTGGTTGGGAAGCATCCAGAGCACAACTATGAGAATGGGAAGCAAAGGAGAACCTCACAAACTATTGGATTGGTACATTAAGACCTGATTTGTCCTCTACCTACTCCCTCCTATGGTGGATCAAGGTATGTACTCACATTCATTGATGACTACTCGAGTTTCTACGAGGTGTACTTCCTTAAATTGAAATATGAAGTTTTTGAGCAATTGAAGATTTGGAAGGCCTTAGTAGAGAATAAAAGTGGGAATAATATAAAGATCCTTAGGACTGATAATTTGAAGGAGTATGCAAATAAAAATATGCAGCACCTTTGTGAGGAATGTGGAATTCAAATGCAACATACAACTCCCTACACACCACAACAAAATGGTGTGGAAAAGAGGAAAAATAGATCTCTCAAAGATATGGTCACATGCATGATTGAGGAAAGGGATCTAAGTCCCAATATATGGGTTGAGGCTATTAAATGTTCTGCACATATACATAACAGGGAATTCCATAAATTAGTCAAAGTAAAAACTCCCTATGAGGCATGGTTTGGACATAAACCAAATGTCTCGAATTTGAGAATTTTTGGATCTAGAGCATGGGCTTGAATTCCTTCAGAAAAGAGAAAGGCTTTGCAGCCAGAAAGAAAGGAATTCATCATGGTTGGTTATGTTGAGGATACAAAAGTTTAAAAACTCTTTGACACATCCACACTCAATCCTTTCACTAGGAGGAGTGTGCAACTCGAAGAGGAACCAATACCATATTTTGAGCTTACACCGAAGGAATGCTCTTCTCCCCAACACCTTGATGAAGTAAGTGATGATTCATGCTATGTATTTTCTGATATTTATGATAATGATATGGATGTAGATGAAATTTTTTTATATGAGTCACCATCAAGGCCCAAGTGGGATGAAAAAATCATACAAGCTGCAGGGGAATTGGCAGGCAATCCCCAAGGGCCTAGGAAGACTAGATGTCAATGTAACAATGCTTCCTTTGCAAGTGAAATTGCTCTAGTTGAGCACTGTTATATGCTGATTGGATCTTATCCACAATAATATCAGCAATATTTTCATGACACAATATGGAAAACAACAATGGAATAAGAATTCCATTCTCTCCAAGAGAATGAAACATGGGAATTGGTTCACCTTCCTCCCAAGAGGAATCTTGTTCAATGCAAGTGGATAATTCGAACCAAACTTGCTGCTGATGGTTCATATGTGAAGTAAAAGGAAATTTTATTTTCTAAGGGCTACTCCCATTTCCGTGGTGTGGAATACACCGAAAATTTTGCACCGGTTGCAAAGATGGATTCCATAAGACTAGTACTAGCAATTGCAGCTAGTAAGGGTTAACAAGTGCACCATATGGATGTCAAGAGTGCATTCTTACATGGTGAGATACAAGAGGATATCTACATGCAGAAATATGAAGGTTTCCAAGAGGATCCTTCACTTGTTTTCAAGTTGAATAAATCACTATATGGACTCAAGCAAGCCCCCAGGGCTTGGTATGCAAAAATGGATGCTTTCTTGCTCTCAATTGGTTTCATTAGATGCAAATCTGATCCAAATGTATATTTTAAGAAACATGATGGTGTTTTGAAGGTTATTTTACTGTACGAAGATGAGCTCTTAATTACAGGGATCTGCAACAATCAAATTGGTTAAATTAAGGCATCTCTACATAGTGAATTTGCATGACAGATCGAGGATTGCTAAGGCAATTTTTGGGTTTGGAAATTGAGCAATATGAAAGAGGCATCATGATGAGACAACCAAAGTATGCTTCAGACCTGATAAATAAGTTTAACATGGATGATTGTAAGGAATCCAAGTTTCCTTTCCTTTTTGGCATTAAACTAGCTGAATTTGGAAATTCTCCTTTGGTAGACTGTACATTGTACAAGCAGCTAGTTGGTAGTTTGCTGTAACTTATACATACAAAACCTGATTTGTCTTATGATGTAAGTGATGTGGAAAGGTTTATGCACCAACCACATGAGCTCCATTAGAAGGAAGCCAAAAATATCCTCCAATATGTCCAAGGAACCAAGAGTTTTGGGGTATACTATGCAGCTAGTGCTTCAATTCAACTAGATGGATTTTCTGATTCGGATTGGGATAGAGATCCCATTGACATAAAATCAACTTCAGTTTTTTTTGCATGATTTCTGAAAGTCCTATTTTCTGGTCTAGCAAGAAACAACATACCATTTCTCTTTCTTCAGCAGAGGCCGAGTACAGGGCAACAATCAATGCAGCTACACAGTGTGTTTGGTTGTAGGGAATTCTTCGGGAACATGGTGTCGCAATTGATTCTCCTACCAACATTTGGGTGGAAAATCAAAGTTCCATCAAAATATATACTGATCTAGTTCAGAGGCAGAGAAAAAACATATTGAGATCCATATGCACTACATCCGGGGCTTAGTGCATGACAAAGTGATTTCCTTGCAGTATAGCCCATCCACCGAGCAAACTGCCGAGATATTCACCAAGTGTTTCACTGAGAATACCTTCACTCACTTGAGATATTTTCTTGGAGTGAGTTATGTGGATGGTGATTTTTGCTATTTTTTTCAAGTTTCAGCCCCATGTCCATTCTTGAGGGAAGTTTTTATCCCATGTGGTTTTCCTTCTTTTCCTCACTTCATATGGACAAATAAAATTTTTGTTATGTATTGAGGTGACTTGAGCCTTTGTTGCCAAGGCCTCCCACTTTATTTTATGAGATGTACTAAGTTTTTGGTTAAGGGAGGATGTTAAAATAGTAAACCAACCCCTTAGTACCTTAGTCTAAGTCCCTTGTCAATTTTATTGCATTTGTGCATTAATACACTATGGTTTGGACTTAGGTAGCTTAATTGGGCACAAAAACCAGTTAAATTGAGGCATTCACACCTATATGAGCACTCCAGCTCAGTCAAACATCCACATGTCACCTTCATCATTGTTGGTGCGCTCCCATTCATTGAATGTGGACATTGTGGTTGACTAGGAGCGCTCGAGGTGAATTTTGTCCAATTTTGGACTATTTTGGAGCATTTAACGCCACCTAGAGCCTCTCACTCACCTTATTTTGCACACCCACACATTTATGGAGTATATGGTTGTAATTGATGTCAAAAGTGTTCACAAATGTCAAAGAAATAACCAGCGTATATGTTGGCTGAACCTACTCAGTAAAAGACTAAGGTAGTCATACAGTAAAAGACTAAGGTAGTCATGACATGGCATGGCATAGTTGGGCATGTGGCATGACATATATGATGACATGGAGTAAAAATATCAAGTGAAGGAGGATCAGTTTTGAAAGATCAATATCAAATGATGGACATTGATCCCGCACAAGATCCAATGGTTATGAAACATCCCGTAATATGGAAACAAAATTGTGGAGGAAAAGTTGCGGGGAGGCAACTTTGGAAAATTGGTCAGGCATCCTGCATCCCGTATCCCGCAAGCCGCATGAGGAAGGAAATTTGCAGGGAGGAAACTTAGGAAATTTGGTCGGGCATCCCACATCCTGCATCCTGAAATCTAAAGATCGCACAGTTTATATTAATCCCTCGAAATATAGATCAACGGTGGGGAAAGACCCTTGCGGAAAGGAAATTTTGGAAGTCCAAAAATTGGAAAGCATGATCTGCATCCTGCAATCCACAAGATCAACCTTCAGAAATGACTCCGCAAAATATCGACAGTGCGGAAGAAATATTGTTGAAAAGATCGTTGTGGAAAGGAGTTTGCAGAAAGGATAAAAAGGATGAATTGACATCTCGCATCCTGAAAACTACAGATCAACGGTCAGGAAAAATGCCCGACAAAGATCAATGGTTAGAAATCGTTGTGAGGTAATTTTGATGCGGAAAGGAGATTTCAAGGAGGAAATCTATAGAACAGATCTACGGTCCAAATCGTACTTGATAGTAGGATCAACGAATCCAGTTAAAACTGGTAAATATCATTGCAAAAAGAGTTTTTGCATTGCGGAAATATCAGAGAACGATAAATAGGGCTGTGAAATTGAGATATGAGGCTGAGGGAGGAATGAAACATCAACATTTGGTGAAGGAATGCGACGAATTGAAAAGGTAAGTGTTATTTATGTGTGTTTGTAAACAAACAGTCATGACCCAAATTGAAAAATACACAGAGATGAAGAGTTGCGTTGAAACGATGAAGGTACTAGGTATTTAAATGAATTTTGTGTTCTAAATGAAGTGTCTCTGTTAACCAGTTTAATAGAGTCCATAGTGAATATCTTACAGCTATTCCATAGTCTGAATAAAATCATATTAGGGTGGCAGGGCGGTACTAGGGCATACCACAGGTCTACAGGGAGGGTCGAAGCCTCCTTCCAGTCGTAGCTAGAGAACAGGGTGTCGCAGCATCCTTTTCTATTAAAAATAGACAAAAAACCATAAGGGGTGTTGTATCATCCTAGTCTGTAGCTGCAGGAAAAACCTAGGGTGTATCTTGCATCCTTTATGTTATAGCAGATAAACAATTTTGTAAATTCATCTTATTAATGAGTATGAGTTCGTGGTTTTCTCTTTGAGGTTTCCACGATAAAATATTTGTTATAATTGTTGTTTATTTTGTGTTTTAGTTTAAAAAGGTCTATACCGATTCACGCCCCCTCTCAGTATTGTGGTATAAACCAACAATTGGTATTAGAGCGAGGTTCCTTCACAAATAACTTAACCACTGGAAGGAAGATACTATTCAAAGAGCACAATGGATCAACAAGAAGTACTGTCCACTAACAAACCTCCACTATTTTTAGGAGAGAATTGTGCATACTCGAGTGTTAGAATGAGATGTCATTTGATGTCCCTGGGGTGGAAGGTTTGGGCGGCAACTGAAAAAGAACTTAACATTGGAAACCTATACCCTACAGACACAGTTGAACTAGGACAATATGAAGGTAACACCAAAGCTCTAAATGCAACCTTAAGTGGATTAACACAATCAGTATTTACTAAAGTTATGCAATGCACATCTACCAAACAAGCTTGGGACAAATTAAAACTAATCTATGAAGGAGAATCTAAAGTCAAAGAATCCAAACTTCAAACATATAAAAGTCAGTTTGAAAGTATGAACATGAAATATGAAGAGAATAATGGTAAGTATCTTCTTCGTGTAGATGAAGTTGTTAATGCGATTAGAGGGCTTGGAGGAAAACTAAAAGAAAAGGTATTGGTAAGTAAAGTACTAACAACATTACCAATGAGGTCTAACCCAAAAGTATCCACCTTAGAAGAATGAGACAATCTTAAAAAGATGACAATGGATGAGCTACATGGAATTCTCACTGCATACGAAATGAGAACAGGACAAAATGAATATTCAAGAAAGGAAGCAACCTTTAAGTCCATCTTAAAAAATCAATCAGAAAATCCAAATGATGAGGAATCTTTTTTCATTAGTAAACTTGAGAAAGGGACAAGAAAGTACCAAGGAAAATTACCTTTAAAGTGTTTTAATTATGGAAGGATTGGACATTTTTCCTCCAAATGCACCTACACTAAACAAGATGAGAATGAAGAAAAAGAAACTTCAAAATTGAGAAGAAGTAAACCAAGAAGCAAGAAAAAACCCTATGGGAACAAGAAATTTTTTTATGCCATGGAAGACAGTGAAGATTTAGATGAAAGTGAAGCTGAGGAAACTGAAGTACTATTTATGGGTATAGACACTCAAACCTCAAATAGTGACTTAGATGTAGAGGGAGAAGTGGACCTAAGAGATGAACTTGTCAGTGCTCTTGAGGAACTTGACAAAAGCATAAAGAAGAACAAGCAATAGAATATTATCATCAATCAGTTAGAAGCCCAACTTCTAGAAGCCCAAAAGGTTGAAAAGGATATGAACCTCCAGCTCAAACAAAGAATACAAGAGCCTGAAAAACTTGCAGAGGAGATCACACAATTCAAGAGAAAGGTTGATGAAGGATCCATCAAATCAAAATTTGAGAACATCTCAAGGATTTTAGACGACATTCTGAGTAGCCAAAAACCATCAAATGATAAGTCTGGTTTGGGGTTTGTTAAAAGGAAGAAGCAGAAAATTTTCCTATCACCAATAAAAAAGGAGGTAAGAAAAGTTATGCTGAAACATTGAAGACTCTAGCTAAAAAGGAAGTAAATAAGAAAGTTGGCTTAATTCCTCAAGATGAAAATAGAAACAATATAGCACCCAAGAGACCAAATAGATATCTACAGATATTTTTAGGTTACTGCTATTCTTGTAATAATTTTGGTCATAAAGCCTTAAATTGCAGAACTAAAAGAAAGGAATCTGAATACAAGAAAAATCCATTAAGCATTAAGACAAAGGGAAATAAGAATATGTTTTCACTACTCCAACAATATGACATAGAATGCTATAAATGTAATAACCATGGGAATATGGCAAGGGATTGTAAACTAAAAAATACTACAAGGAATACTAATGCAACTCAATCTCAGAGTACCAAGCAAAAGAAATATTGGAGAGAAAAGGAAGAACATGAAAGTCCCATGATTGCTCTATGTGCAACCAAAAACCAAAACCTATGGCACTTGGACAGTGGTTGCTAAGAACATATGACCGGTGACTCAAGTAAATTCATCAAACTAAAGGATAATAAAGGAAAAGTCACTTTTGGAAATAGTCTATCTTCAAAAATAATTGGCAAAGGAGCAGTTGTTGTCAACAACAAGTTCAAAGCAAAAAATGTTTTGCTAGTTGAAAAACTCAAGCCTAATCTACTCAATGTAAGTCAAACATGTGACCAAGGTTTCATTTACATCTTTGAATCAGAAAAATGTGAAATCAAAAATAATAAATCAAGAAAGATAGTTGGCATTTCCATGAGGAATGCAAACAATGTATACATCTTGGAAAATGAAAACCAAATATATTTAAGCATGATAGATGAAAGTTGGTTGTGGCACGTAAGGTTGGGACACCTAAGTTTCGACAACCTTGCCAAAATAAGTTGTAAGAGATCTGCCAAAAATTGTAGCTCCTCTAAACGCAGTATGCAAACATTGTCAACATGGGAAGCAAAGCAGAGCCAGTTTCAAGACAAAGGAACATATGACCTCACACCCTCTGGAAATAGTACACATAGACCTTTGTGGACCAACCAGAACTAAAAGTATGCAAGGAGATCACTATTTCATGTTGCTCATTGATGATTACACAAGGATGACCTGGGTAGCCTTTCTCAAAGAAAAATTAGAAGCTTTTGAAAAATTTAAGATCTTCAAAGCAATAGCTGAAAATGAGTCTGGTGTGAAAATCAAGTGTCTAAGATCAAATAATGGGGGAGAATTTACTTCAAATGAATTTAATGAATTATATGAAAATCATGGAATTAAAATACAGTTTTCAGCTGCGAGAACTCCACAACAGCATGGGGTTGTTGAAAGAAAAAACAAAACAGTCCAAGAAGTTGCTAGAACAATGCTTAATGAAGCAAAATTATCAGATTATTTTTGGAGAGAAGTTGTATACACAGCTGTCTACACACTCAACAGAGCACAACTCTGAGTAAATAAGGATAAGACTCCCTACTAGTTATGGTATGGAAGACTAGCACCAGTCATATATTTTAAAAAATTTGGCAGTCAATGTTACATCAAAAGAAACAAGGATGATATTGGAAAGTTTGACTCTAAGACTGATGAAGGAATCTTTCTGGGATATTCATCCACCAAAAAGGCATATAGATGCTTCAATAAAAAGTTACATAAAATTATAGAGAGTGCTGAGGTAAAAGTAGATGATGTAAAACCAAGGAAAGAAGAAGATCCTGAAGATATTAATACAAGTGATGACAAGACAAAAGAACTGCAAAGAGACAAGAGTATTCATAACGAAGAAGAAGGAAAAGAGGAGGAAGATACACAGGAAAATGAAGAAGACCTCCCTATATTTGACACTAAAACTCCATCTAGAAGTACACAAAAGGATCATCCAGAATCACAGATCATGGGTGCTAAAAATGTTGGAGTCAAAACAAGAAGACAACTAACATGTGTTGAACAAGGCCTACTATCCATAGTAGAACCCAAGAACTTCAGAGAAGCCAAAAAAAGTGATGAATGGGTCAAAGCCATGAATGAAGAACTAGATCAAATTGAAAAAAATGAGACTTGGGAACTTGTCTCGACTCCCAAGACCTAAAGACAAGAACATTGTAGGAACCAAATGGATTTTTAAAAACAAATTCAATCAAGATGGTCAAGTAATAAGAAACAAAGCAAGATTGGTGTGTAAGGGTTATGCCCAAGTGGAAGGTATTGACTTTAAAGAAAATTTTGCTCCTATAGCTCGACTTGAAGCAATCAAAATGTTTTTAGCACTATCATGCCATAAAAACTTCAAGGTATATCAAATGGATTTCAACTCTGCATTTCTAAATGGCAATTTAGAAGAAGAATATATTGAACAACCTGAAGGGTTTCTTCTTTTAGAGAACAATGACTATGTCTGCAAACTGAAGAAGGCTCTCTATGGTCTTAAACAAGCTCCAAGAGCATGGTTTGAAAGACTAGATAACTACTTAAAACATCAAGGTTTTAAAAGAGGAGCCACTGAAAGTAATCTTTATCTAAAAACTGAAGATAAAAACATGATCATTGTCGTTGTCTATGTGGATGATATCATATTTGGAAGCAATCTTCAAATACTAAGTGTATATTTTGCCTCTAAAATGAAGAAAGAATTTGAAATGTCAATGTTGGGTAAATTAACTTTCTTTCTAGGATTGCAAGTTCACCAAACAAAAGAAGGAATTTTCATCTCTCAAACTAAGTACATCAAGGATATGTTGAATTTTTTTAAAATGGAAGATTCCAAACCTGTTGGTACTCCAATGGTCACCGGTTGCAAGTTAAGTAAGGATGATGAATCACTAGAAGTAGATCATACCATGATTAGATCTATGATCAGAAGTCTGTTATATGTAACAGCCAAAAGACCAGATGCCATGCAATCTGTTGGATTGGTAGCTAGATTCCATTCATCTCCCAAGGAAACACATGTAACCGCAGTAAAAAGGATTTTCAAATATCTAAAAGGCGCCATGGAGTATGGTCTATGGTATCTAAAAGGACAAGACTTTAACCTAAAATCATTTACTGATGCAGATTGGGCATAAAGTGTTGACGATAAAAAAATTACTAGTGGAGCAGAATTTTTTCTAGAAAATTGTTTAGTATCATGGTCAAGTAAAAAACAATCCTCTATTTTACTTTCCATAGCAAAAGCAAAATATATTATTGTCGTCTCATGTTGCACTCAGGTTATTTGGATGAGACAAACTCTGGAAGATTTACTTGTAAAATATGAACATCTAATAGTTATCAACTGTGATAACACTAGTGCTATAAATATGTCTAAAAATCCTATCATGCATTCCAAGACAAAACAAAGACCAATCAAGTATCACTATCTAAGAAAATATGTTTCTCGAAAAACTGTCAAATTATAATATATTGACACTAAAGAATAGATTGTTGAATTTTTTACCAAACCACTACCTAAAGAAGCTTTTGAACGTCTTAGACAAAAAATGGGAGTAATTCCATTTCAAAAACACTAATAGGAAAGAGCTTAGTCTCAGGGGGAGAAATGTTGATAGAGGGAGGTGTCACATAGAAAGTTTCCTTTGTCATTGTTGTCAAAGGGGAAGAATGTTCAGACGTTTCCATCAATGCCAAAGGGGGAGATTGTTGAGTATATGGTTGTCATTGATGTCAAAAGTGTTCACAAACAACAAAGAACTAACTAGCGTATATGATGGCTGAACCTACTCAGTAAAATACTAAGGTAGCCATACAGTAAAAGACTAAGGTAGTCATGACATGGAATGACATAGTTGGGCATGTGGCATGACATATATGATGACATGGAGTAAAAAGATCAAGTGAAGGAGGATCAATTTTGAAAGATCAAGATCGAATGGTGGACATTGATCCCACACAAGATCCAATGGTTAGGAAACATCCCACAATACAGAAACAAAATTATGGAGGAAAAGTTGCATGGAGGCAACTTTGGAAAATTGGTCGGGCATCCCGCATCCCGTATCCCGCAAGCCGCATACAAAAGGAAAGTTGTGGGGAGTAAACTTAGGAAATTTGGTCGGGCATCCTGCATCCCGAAATCTGAAGATCAATCGACTAAGATTAATACTGCCAAAAATATATCAACGATCCGGAAAGACCATTGTAGAAAGGAAATTGCGGAATTCCAAAAATCGGAAAGCACAATTCCGCATCTCGCAATCCGCAAGATCAACCATCAGGAATGACTCCACAAAATATCGACAGTGCAAAAGAAATTTTGCGGAAAAGATGGTTGCAAAAAGAAGTTTACAGAAAGGATAATAAGGATGAATTGACATCCCGCATCCCGCAAACTGGAGATCGACGGTCAGGAAAAATGCCCGACGAAGATCAACGATCAGAAATCGTTGTGAGGTAATTTTGAAGCAGAAAGGAGATTTCAAGGAGGAAATCTATAGAACATATCTATGGTCTAGATCGTACTTGACAATAGGATCAATGAATTCAATTAAAACTGGTAAATATCATTGCAGAAAGAGTTTTTGCATTGCAAAAATATCAAAGAACGATAAACAGGGCTATGAAATTAAGATCTAAGGCTGAGGGAGGAATGAAACATCGAAATTTGGTGAAGGAATGCGACGAATTGAAAAGATAAGTGTTATTTGTGTGTGTTTGTAAACAAACAGTCACGACCCAAATTGAAAAAGATGCAGCAATGAAGAGTTGAGTTGAAATGATGAAGGTACTAGGTATTTAAATGAATTTTGTGTTCTAAATGAAGTGTCTCTGTTAACCAGTTTAATGGAGTCCATAGTGAATAGCTTACAGCTATTCCACAGTCTAAATAAAATCAGATTAGGGTGGCAGGGCAGTGCTAGGGCAGACCATAGGTCTACAGGGGGGGTTGAAGCCTCCTTCCATTCACAGCTGGAGAACAGGGTGTCGTAGCATCCTTGTCTGTTAAAAACAGACAGAAAACCATAAGGGGTGTTGTAGCATCCTAATTTGTAGCTACAAGAAAAACCTAGGGTGTATCTTGCATCATTTCTATTATAGCAGATAAACAATTTTGTAAATTAATATTTTTAATGAGTATGATTTGGTGGTTTTATCTTTGAGGTTTCCACGATAAAATATGTGTTAAAATTGTTGATTATTTTGTGTTTTAGTTTAAAAAGGTCAATACTGATTCAACCCCCCCCCCGTCTCAGTATTGTGGGATAAACCAACAACATTCCAAGGATTCATGATTGATCCAAGTCACTTTAGACATGTCCACACATCCATTCATGGCCATTTGGGCTGAGTTGGAGCGAGTTTGTCCCACCTAGGGGGGGCTGAGGCCAATTTGGAAAATTTGACATGTACATTCATTTTGGGATTCCTAAGCCTGGAGAACCACTTCATATGTAATATAAACCTGTTACTAACATATTCACATGTTAGGCAGTCAAATAATATGCAGTTTCAGTTCACATTACATGTGTAAAATTGTTCTCTTTTAATGGTTTTTTGCTAGTTTTGCATGAAATTTGATTTGTGAGTTTCTATAAGGCTCCTAGATCTTTCTATATATTGAAATTATCACAATCTTGAAATTATGAATGTAGAACATATTTATCAATAGGAATTTTCAAATCATTAAAAATTTGAACATTGTCACCCTTAGCGTGTGTGCTCTAGATATAATTTATGGGGACTTGAAATATTTTAGCCAAGTTAGATTTGAAAAAATTATACTTACAACTAGGGTTTATAGATATAATGACCTTGTAGTAGGAAGTTTTGAAATGAAAATAAATTCATAGTGCTCTTTGTGTCCTTCTTAGCAACATGAAACTACTTGTTGGAGGGGCCTAGTTGACTAGTTGACTAGGCCAAATGGTCGACCAATGTAATCGATTAAGTTTGAATAGGTAGTCAATTCAATAGTCTGACTAAGGTAGTTATGACAATTATAACTACATTCTTGAATGTAATGTATGAATTGACATAGATCTTACATGTATGAGGTTGGAGTGATTGACCATATATTAGTGAAGACTACTTATTGTTGGTTCCATATTTACTCTATGTTTTCATTCTCTTATGTATGCATTATTGTATATTGCTTGATGTATATTATAGTTGAATGGTTCTACTACTACTAGTTATTATTGTTGTGTAATACCCTATATTACAAGATTTGGTTATGTTTCTAATACAGCGTGATCCAATATTTGTGAAATAGTTTCATGCATGCATAGATGCTAAGTAAAGATGAGATTCATAAGTGATTTCAAATAAAATTGGAGAAGTATCTGAAACATTATGTGAAAAGAAACCAACTAAGACTAGCACAAGCCAGGGTGCAACTATTCACAAAGACTCATGAGAGAATTTTCGAAATCATACCCATGGAGATTGATAAGTTCGTATATAATCTGCACATGAACCATCCAGCCAAGGATGAGAAACTAGTATTAAATTTGATCAATGGATGACAAACATAATTATACGAGTGGATAGATAACATAAGCAATTTGTGAGGAACAAGAAAATGAATAAAGAAAATGCTTGGATGATTAAAAGGATATTACACAATGATTCACATGATAGTTCCCTATGCAAATTACCCAATTTGTTGCATCTGATATAGACTAACAAAGGAGCCACACATATAGTCAAGGAAATGCCTCCCTTGGGAACACATATATACATTGAATGGAAGAAAAATCAAGACAAGTGGGAATACTTTTTGTGAAAATGAATATCACTACAATGATAAACATTATCAAATAGGATTAAATTTGCAGTTGGTGTTCAAGGGGTAGCCACTCATGAGATGCCTCAAAGAAAAAGGAAAATCCTAGTCAAATCGCACTAAAGTAGAAGTAAACAAGGATAAAGTGCAAGCATTACAAAGAAAGGAGGGAAATAAGAATAGAGTGGGAGACAAATACAATACACATTGGATGAAGGAACAAATAAAATAAATATAATCAACAGGATACAATTATATAAACCCATTATTGACCTGCAAAATTTTGAAGGATATAAGAGAAAAACATGGATACCTAAGATACGTGAGGACATAAGCCCCCATTGAATTAAAAGAGAAGAAAAATTCATTAGAGAAATGATTCAAAGGAGCACTAACCCTATAAGGATCAAGATCAACAAGATGTGGAAGATGAAGCATCCTCGATGGCTCCTATTATGGATGAGAATATATTGTTGGTATAAAAAGGCTTGGAAGCACTGCATTTGTCAAAAAATACTAGAAGCATGGAATTCAATAAGTTGATACTCATGTTACTTAGGGAACCAAAACCAACATGACAAAGTCTCTATATTAATGAAATCCTTCAACACCATTTGCATGTTGAACCTAGTCTGGAATCATTTTGGAGTTAACTAGATTATGCAAGACAAGTCATGGATAGATTTTGGACTAAATGTTTTAGGGATAATCTAATTGGATATATATTGTACTCAAGGAAGGCAAAAATGAACTGCTTATACATATTGAGGATCTCATGGGAACTCTCCCTAATGGAATTAACTACTAAATAAGATCAAAATATGTATATTGGGGGTTGTGAAAAAGAGACACAACTAAGAATAAATAGTCTAGATCGAATATAAATATCAAAGTTGTCAAATAGAAAAAGTTGAACAAGAAAAATGAATTCACGAGACATCAATAACAAATATAATAATAAAAATTGTTGCAGTATAGGGGATTACATTCATTTGTTACCATTGATATGCATTAAGATAGATATGTGCGCATTAAGAGACAACAGTAGTTGCGATACCAACAATCCATTATATTATCAATAGAAGGACAAATTTACAACATAAATTGATGTCCTTATACATATGAACCGACGTATATAAATACACATGAATCTTCACATATGTCAGTTGGCTAGTTGAATGTCGATTGATTGTTGGTCCTAGTCGACTATTTGACTAGGACCTTCCAACATCTCTGCCACTCTCAAAATATTCTCCATCCCGAAGAAGGGAATTGTTGGAAAAAAATGTATATTACAATTTCTTAAGGTTTAACATTTTTTATGCTTTTAGTGGATACTATTTCTTTATTTTATGATGTGCTTGGATAAAAGAAATTATTGACTGGTCTTATCTGTGTTGGTTGCGGCGGTTGCTCTGGATGAGAAAAATTGAGGTCAATAATTGTTTTATATATGTGTACCATTTGCACTTGTATCTTATTGTGCATCCCCTTCCACTCTTCAATAATATCTTCAATGGAAAAATTGGTGGTTTTGAGGTCGGTCAACATATTGATTTGTTTTGTTGTTAATATTTTGAGCAATAATGAAGAACCATGAACTTTAAACATTATATCAATGAACCAATGAACACAAGAATATCATAATCAAATCGTCCACAAAAATCATTCATCCACATAAGAGAAGATGTACCCTCAATAAAATCCTCTTAACAAATAGGATGAAAAACCCCAACAAATATTCATAGTTTAATAGATATATTATAGAGAATGACTTTTAAAACATAAGTAGATTGCCCGATAAGAGATAACACAGAGCAATAGAGAATAGGGGTCCACTATAACAACTGTAATGAACTTTCAAAGTTCTCAACACTTTAATAACAAGTCAAAAACTCATGCCATGCAAACCCTAGTGAATAGGTTCATCAATGAATGTTCCAGGAGCATCAAAACTATAAATTGACAAGACTCAGGATCAAGACCGGTGCAATGATTTCTCTTCATCTAAACATTAGCGCCCTACCTACACTAGTGCCAAGTCAACATCTTGGATTCTTTGTCATGCACAAGACATGCGCTGTACCTTCCAAGAATAACTTTAAAATATAGTTAATTTTCTTTGAAGAGAACTCAATATTTAATTGAATGCATGACCACTAAGTTAGGAGGCTAACTAAGAGACATAATGCTTTACTCTAGTGTCATCAATGCAAAACACCTTATTTACTATTTTTAACTTTGCATGGATCACAAAGAGATTATTTATTTAACTGAAGCACATAATATTTAACTAAGGCATTGATTGAGGTATTCTTATTTAAATAAATATTTATAAACAAAACTTTAGATCTTGAGTTCATCCAGTCTTTTGTCTGGAAAATTTTGAATTATCTTTCTCTTTTATCTCTTTATTTCTTATCTCTTTATCTTATTGCATGGTCAATATGCGTTAACTTAATCATCTATCATATCATATTATAATTAAAATACGTGTCACATGCTATGGTCATATTATATTTCCCTAGATCATATAGTCATATTCTAAAGTAATTCACTCTAGAGGTGATCAATATCTAGAGGAGACTTAATAGCTTTATCCATCTCGAATGACCATGGTTAGTAATATATCACATAACATTTACCTCTATGACTAGAGGTCCACCTCAATGGGTATCCATTCTCTGGATGACCGCATGAGGATCATAACTTGAGATTACTCACAAGCTCATCTCCATAATTGGAGATCCATCTCATAGGGTACCGTCTATGAGAATCGAAATGACTTGATACAACAAAAGTCCATACTTGATACAAAACAAGTCTACAGTCTTGATACAACATACAAATTTATAGTACAATCATCACCACCTCAACCATATGAGGATATAGGTAGGGATTGATACAACACAAGTCCCGACTTGATATGACACAAGTTCGAAGAATGAACCTTGATGTTGTACAATCAATGCTCCCTCTCAGTGAGGGAGGAATTATCTATTATTCCAAGAATTATATGCCATGCCAGGAATTCTTTTCCATACCAGACATTTTATTCCATGTGAGGAATTTTATTCCATATCAATCTTATCTCAGAAGTATCTAAACTTTGTCACTGACAAAGGATTTGCCAACACATCTGCAATATGCTCATTAGTAGTTATGTACTAAAGTTTCACCCTACATGACCATGACTCCAATGAAGTAAGATTTCATCTCAATGTGTTTTATCATAACACATAGGGTTTTTGGAAATCTATAGACTCAAGATTTTACCGAACAACTCCGCAAGTAGATTTTTAAGCTACTTTTCTTATCAGTTGGTAGTACTATCCTCAAAACACTTTTGCTTCTGTAGTACTGATCGTAACATACATAAATTATTTCAGGATAAAAAAATACCTAGATAGCACAATAGGTCTACCATGTATCAATTACAATAAATAACCTATTATAATGTACCTAAAAGGTACTAAAAAATATGCTTAGTAACAAGCATAAAATACAACAGGTCTTCTAGGTACCTTAAGAGACCAACACACTACTTATTCATGGTAGCATCATCTAGATCTGATCCAAAATGAATTTTCTCTAAATGAGAAACCATGGATTTCAAATCCATCATATACAACACATTAAGTGTGTAATATCCTTGCAGAAATAAAATCTTATCTTTTCTTTCAATCTTCAACATTTGTTGAATTCAAGAATAGTATATTATCTAGAGAAGTTCTATGTGAGCTTTCCATTCTTTGTGATGTTATTTAAGGACTAATCACTTTCACAATGATCTCATACTATTCTCTTTATACCACAGCACCCCTCTTAGCCAACTCTCCAAGAGATTTAATTGTTCTCCAACAATCCTGACTATAACTCTTCGCGAGTATCAAATAGTCTCTGAGACTTTGACCATGTCTCTACTCATGTGGATTCTCTCCACAATATATCACAACCCCTGGCTTCCTAATTCATGTACCATGACCAAGTAGTTGTGAACTTCATCTATTGCTTCTCATGAAGACACATCAATACTCCCCCTTCAACTAGAGGATTATTTCTTGTACTACACAAAGCTTGTACCAGATAGAGGCTAAGTAAGAATGTTGGAAATGTTTCTCATCTATGGATATCTACCATGTATCAGATATAACTCACTAGGAACCTTATAAATATTTGCTGCTTTACTATATGCTCTATCTAGAGTAACATCTCTAATGTGACCTTTCTCAATCACTGCACTGGTCATAATCCATATATCTTTGAAACTGTATTTCACTATCTGAGACATATATAAGTCCACATACACTTATACCAAGTAGGCACCACAACACATGTGTTGTTGTACATGTCTATGTACATACTGCAAAGCATGTAACCAATCATGGTGCTAAACAAATAAATATCAATTGAATTTGAGATCCTCCAAATCTAAATTAAGAATTATCAAATTCATATTTATCTTCATATGTGTGTCCATGGACTTACAGTCCATCATCCTAAAACTATTCATATGTATTGGCCTTTGCTTGGTTATTCTTGAATTTGAATCGCCCTAAATTGGTGTTAGGATCCTCTACCACAGTGGATACAAAGGTATCGAAATCATGTTCCTCAATAATGTTCAATACTCTTTCCTTCCATGTGTTAAAGTTGGAGGTGCCTTCAAGACAACCTTCTGGTCAGACGAATATCGATGCCATGGATCTCTAACTTGCTCATCTCCTCAAGATCTACGTAGGATTTAGTTTGTTGCACAAAAATAAGCTCATTCATTCCCTTTTATCTAATACCATGTTAATATATTGAGCAATAGTGAAGAACTATGAACTTTAAAACTTTTATCAATGAACCAATGAACATATGAATATCATAATCAAATCATCCACATAAGACAAGATGCACCCTTAGGAAAATCCTCTTAACAGAGATGATGAAAACCCCCATCAATTCTTTAGAGTGTAATAGATATATTACAGAGAATTACTTTTACAACATAAGCAGATTGGTCAATAAGAGAGAACATGGAGCAATAGAGAAGAGAGATCCAATATAATAACTGCAATGAAATTTCAAAGTTCCCAACACTTTAATAACAAGTCAAATACTCATGCCATGCAAACCCTAGAGAATAGGTTCATCAATGAATGCTCCAGGAGAATCAAAACTGTGAATTGACGAGAGGAGCATCAAAACTGGTGCATTGGATTCTCTCCATGCAAACATTAGCGCCCTGCCTGAACTAGTGCCAAGTCAATGCCTTGGATTCTTTTCCATGCAGAAGGCATGCACCATACCTTCCAAAAATAACTTTAACTGATAGTCAACTATCTTTGAAGTGAACTCAATATGTAACTAAATGTATGACCACTAAGTTAGGAGGCTAACTAAGAGTCATAGTGCTTCACTCTAGTGTCATCTATGCAAAACACCTTATTTACTATTTTTAACTTTGCATGGATCAGAAAGAGTTTTTTTATTTAACTAAATCACACAAGCTTTAACTGAGTCATTGTTTGAAGCATTCTTATTTAACTAAATCTTTATACCTGCAGCTTTATAACTTGAGTTCATCTAGTCTTCTACATGGGAAAATTCGAGTTCTCCTTCTCTTTTATCTCTTTATCTTAATACATGGTCAATATGTGTTAACTTAATCATCTAACATATCATATTATACTCAAAAGATTTGTCACATTCTATGATCATGTTGTATTATCCCGGACCATATAGTCATATGCTAAAGTATTTCACTCTAGAGGTGATTAGTCTCTAGATGGGACTTAATATATTTATCCATCTATAATGACCATGGTTAGTAATATATATCATAACATTTACCTCTATGACTATAGGTCCACCTCAATGGGTATCCATTGTCTGGATGACTGCATGAGGATCATAAATTGATATTACTCCCATGTTCATCTCCATAATTGGAGATCCATCTCATAGGGTACCGTTTATGAGAATAAAAATGACTTGATACAACACAAGTCCAGATTTGATACAACACAATTATAAAATATTAATACAACACAAGAATTTATATTATGAGCAAAACCACCTCAATTATATGAGGATATAGATAGGCCTTGATACAACACAAGTCTGGAGACTGACTCTTGATATTGTACAATCAACATTTGTAAGAGGAACTTTTGCCTGAGATTGGATGTTGACATTGACCTTGTCATTTGTTTGTTATATCCATATATTTAATAAATACTTGTGTTAGAGTATTCTTTCAACTTCATTATGCATCATTTTTCCTTCCTCCAACCATTTTGCTCCTTCATGTTGTAATTATGCTTGTTGTTGTATTTATTTCTAGAGTAATTGTTCTAGATATTCCCATTCCCTATTTTCCATTGTATTTTGTTGTCGAGCAATCAAGTTTTCTAACACCATTTGATTAGCCATGAGTTTGTTGCAAACACGAGAAAAGTGCGATGGAAAACTATTAAAAATTGTATTGGATGTTGTCGCACATTCTTCTATCTATGCAAGTTTTTCTTTGAGGCAGTGTAGTCTATCATATTCTTGAGATACCAGGGCTATTGTTTGTATGTATGATGTCTTCTAATTTCCAATGTGTATATGATGTCGGTTTATAACTTATGATATTAAATTTTGAATATAGTCAATGGGATCCATTGATTATTTTTGCAATTCGATCCCCATAACATCTTTTGCTTTTGTTTTAATTTTTCCCATGCCTTCTATTTTTATTTTTTATGCTTATGGTCTCTAGATTTGACAATGCCCTTCCATCTCCTATCCTTTTCATTGGTAATTTATTTATCCATTAGATGGAGTCCATACCCTATTACAGTTTTAGGCTTGATAATGATTGTAATATGACCATCCTCCTTCTCCCTCATCTAAAATAGTCCTTGTTCCTGCATTGATTCCTCGGCCTCTTCCTCATTTCAGTTTCCCTGTGCTTCTATCAGTTTAGTGTGATGTGATGTTTGTGACTTTTGTGATTGAGGAGTCAACGTATGACCTTGTGGAGTAAGTGAATTTTGTTGTGGGGTCGACTAATGTGGAATCAACTATGGTGGATCCTAATGTTGTGGATTTGACTATTGTTCTTGAAAAATCAATGTTCGATATAGAGGTGTTGATTCCTACATTAAGTCCACCTAATGAGTAATTGATGGACTTTTAACCATTAGCTTGTTAGATGCTTGTTGTCAATTTGGAATCTTAGGTGGTTTGGCCATGATTTTCTTTAGAAATTCCTCACCTATCCCCCCCCATATATATTTCTACCTGAAATTGTTCTTGTAAGATTATTTTATTCTTCATGGAATTCATGATTATTTATTTTTATCTTTCCATTGCTTACATATAGCCAATTCCAACACTAAACCCCATGATTAGTTTCTTCTTTTTTTATTTATATTTAGTGTATTTTGCACCTTCTTCCACTAATAATACTTTTTAATTCACCCATTCCATGTTCTTCTTTAGATTAGATTGATTCCAGTAGACAGGCCCTGTTGTGGGGATATTTATTTGTGGGTCATCCCTGATTTCCTCACTAGAATCATTAATATCATCTGTTGTTTCTTTTGTATTCTTTCCTCTTGTTGTCTTCTTGATGGGACTCATTATTTTTTACTCCTTGCAAGATGTAAATGAAATGATATATATTTTTTCTTCCCTTTCTTATTCCAACCCCCCATTCTAAAGTGGTGTTATGATATGTTACACTTCACCTCTTGTTGATGGGGGAACCCTATATTGTATGTTTGATTGTTGTGATAAGTCCATAAAAAATTGTTTTGTTGATGGGTAGTAGTTCATTTATTTAGGATCCTTTTATGCACAATGCACATACTACACATTTTTGCAATCCAAGTCAAGTTGGATATGTGGAGTCGATGGAAGGTTTCTTTTTGCATTCAATGGTACCTGCGATATTCGACATGCCACTCTCAAATTATTGAACTAGTGAGAAAAACATTTCTTGGGAGTGAGGATTGTAGTCAATCCTATCTATCTGGTTAAATTTTTTTGTAGGTTTACCATAGTAGGCAACATCCATAATGTGAACATTAGTTCCCCGATTAATAAGATTCTTGTCATTGTTATAAAAATAACAAGGATGGATATTTGATTTCTTTTGTTGTCTCCTGAAATTTCTCATAGTCCACTATCATGATGTGAGTGACATGTTCATACCAATTAAATACTTTCTCCTTTTTAACAATTTTCTTGATTTCTTCGAGCATGGTGATTTTAACATTAGAGACCTGACCTGTGCTCATGAGGAAAAGTGAAACTATGATGGAAACCCATTTTATCCTAGAATATTTAACCATACTAATTATAACACCCTTTGATTTTTTTCCTTGTTGTGACCTTGTGAATTCCTATACTAGTGCTAATCATCGAGTCACAGTATGACTGAGTCACCTAACAATGGTAGTCCTATTACTTATCTGATTACAACCACGTTAATTTCCACTAGTCCATCAAGCCAAAGCTTCCCTTTGTGATATATTCTCATAAGGAACCTTTTTTTTTGTTCCTTCAACCCATAAAATCCTACTACCATAGGTGCACCAAGGCATGACACAATACTCGCTTTTTGTAGCATTCTTATTTCCTCACTCCATTTCCCCCAAATCTCAGCCCAATTCTTTAATGCTTATCCCAATTGTTGTCTTTTGATTTGGCTCGTCGGATTTGGAAAATTCTGTTTTCCAACTAAGATTGGAATGCGATGTCTTCTCTATGCTTGTTTCTGGGTTCTTTCACACCCTTTTACATATTCATTGTTGGGTCTCCCACTCCATTCATTTTTGGTGGCATTCTTACTATTTGGATTTCTTTTGTCACTTTTTTTTCGGTTGTAAGATTCATTCCACTCTATTTTTTAGTTTTCCATGTTATTCACTTTTATCAATGTTTCCACACTTAAAATTTCTTCAAATGTGTTTCAATGCATATGATTGGTGTATTTATGGTTGATTTTGGGAATAATTCAACATATGTGGTGATTTTTCATATGCGTGGAATTAATTTTCTGTGAGTGTTAAATGTTGGCCCGAGTGGTATTAATGAGGTTAGTTGAACTATCATCACTTAATTTCTGTGCTCTTTTTATTTCATGGTATTTTCTTCTTTTCTAGTCAATTCATGTATCCTTATTCTAGTAAATATTTTCTCAGATGACGAATTTCCTAATGACTATTTCCTTTTGACTTATATTTCCTAACTATCCTTCTTCCATCAATGGCCACTCAATTGACAATATATGGTCGATTTCTCCGATTTAGTTATTCATTTGTTTGTATTTATTGCTCTGGTTTCCTACTACTACTGTATAGTCTTCCTATAGCTTACTCCTTTTTCTAACTTCTAACTATATACATCTAGCCACACTTTTTTTAAATACTTCTATGAACAATACCCTTTTAGTTGAACATTATTCATTACTTTTTCAAGTATTCGACCCTATAGCGTTCTCAACTATACTACCCCAGTTGTTCTACAACATAAGGCCCAATGTATGTTGTTTCTAGTTTCTTCAGTTTATCGTTTACTCTACTATCATACAATCGTACTAATTATTGCCCTATCAAGATATTTTTATCCTTAAATTTTGGTTTTTCCATGCTTTTTTATGTCATTTTTGTATCTCTTAATGGTGAAGGATAATCAACCACTCATCTTCCAATTTATGTAACTAAAATAGTCAGTTGTCTCTTACTTTTGTTGTGCCAAGTTGAAGGACTTTGGAAACTTGGTGAAGGTGTTGATGTTGAAACTGTAGAGGGATATATTCTTCCTAGCCATATACTAGCTTAAATGGTGTTTGTATTGTCGACCTCTTATACGATGTTCTAAATTCCCATAATATAATAGGAACCTTATTGTCCTAGTAATATAAGTTACCATCACAAATATTTGTTAGCCCTTTTGCTAGTATTTTGTTAAAAAATTCAATTGATCCATTTGAATTGGGGTGGTAGGAACTTCCCATATGATGATTGATCATGAATTGCTTCAAGAAAATTTCAATTTTTTTGTTTATTAAATGTGTTCCTCTATCACTTATCAAGACAAGGGGGAATCCAAATCTAGTAATTATATTTTCATAGATAAAATTTGTAGCCACCTCCTTTGTGCATGTTTATATTGGCTCAACCTTTGCCCATTTTGTTAAATATTCCACTCCCGTGATGATATATATTTCCCCTATCCGTCTTCCTTCTTTAGGAAAGGGTCCTATAAAATTGATTTCCCATATCTCAAAACACAAGTTGGAATTGAAAGATACTAATGGAATTTCCTTTCTCTTGAGTGTTTAAACAAGTCATCGAAATTTATCACACCGTACTTTCATTCAACAATCCTTATGTAAGTTGAGCCACCATAATCTAGCCTGTAAAATTTTATAGTTGTAGTCTCAACATGGTAGTGGCCTGTATATGGTCCTGCATGTGCTTCAACAATGACTTCTTTCCTTTCATGCTAAAGTACACATCTTTTGAGGATATCATCAATCCCTATCTTGTATAGGTATCCATTGATTATTATAAAAGGAGAAACATTCATTAACAATATATTTTGCTTTTTCTCTGGCATATCAGCCGATGTTTTTCCTTCTTGTGAGAATTTGGATATATAAACTAACTCTATTGGGTTTGATTCTACTATAAATATATTTGCGTTAGGGACTCATCGTCAATTACGGTTGGGTCTTCTATGTTTTCTAGTCTTGATAAATGGTCTAGTCCAACGCTTTTTTTCTTGGCCGGACTATGACTTCAAATTCAAACTCTTGTAATAACCATAACCATCAATAAATATTTCCTTGGTGTGTTGCTTTCTTCACTAGGTACTTAAGTGCTTGGTAATCGGTGTAAAATATAAATGGATTTGCTAAAAGTTAATGTTGGTATTTCTATAGAGAAAAACAATTCCTAAGGCTTCTCTTTTGATTGTTGAATAGTTCCTTTCATCGTTATTTAATGTGTGTCTAGCATAATAAATTGGATGATCAAAGTTGTATTTCCTAGGTTGTTCCAGGACATCTCCAACTGCTATGCTTGATGCGTCAATATGGATGTGGATTTTCTTCGTCTATTTAGGAAATCATAGTATCGATGCTTCAATTAATTTCCTTTTTAACAGTTTGAATGATCCATTACACTCCTTCAACCATTTAACTTCTATATCTATCCTTAGTAGTTCTTCCATCATATTATTTTCGTCAAAATAATGTCTTATGAACTTCTTGCATTAATATGCATGGCTCAAGAATAATTGTATCTGCTTCTGGTTGACAAGAGGCTTCAAGTTGAGTATTACCTTTATTTTTGTTGAGTAGATTGTGTCTTGATCGCCCTAAATAATATGATATAACTTCTTTATGTATGATTATTCACCGCATGGTTCCATCCATGGATTTCCTTGGTTAGTTTTGAGGGGTATTATAATTATTTCCCCCTCCCATTTAAGCTTTATGTTGCCTTTTTTAAACAAGATGGCCACCTTCATCTTCCTTCCCCATAGTCGACCAACCAAGGCCATATATGGTTCCATTTCGTCGACTAAGTCGATGACCTCATACTTGACTATTGTCTATATTTTCATAATACTCATTCGATAATGTTTTAATATTCCAATTGGTTCAATCAAGCCTTGTCTACTAGTTTGAGATCATTTTGAGATCTCACCAAATTTGGTCAACCCATATTTAACCACATTATTCAGGGTAGTATATTTACTTTTTATTACAAGTCAACTAAATGCTATCAAACCTGATAATATTCTATTTGTAGTTCAACTAAGGGGTCTCAATCCTTTGAATTTTTTACTTCATGATTCAACTGAGCTACAATTTTTGAAGTTCAATCATTTCTTCATAATATTATAAGATACTTAACATTTCAATTAATCTACCATATCATTTCTTCTTAGTTATGAGCATGATAAATTAATTTAACACAATGCTTCTATTTGTATGCTCTTGTGTAGCTTCATATAACCCCTCCTCTTGGATGATGCCTTGAAATATTTTAGTGCTTCCTTAATTTTTTTTTTTTTCTTTTCTGTTTCTTGGCATTACAGTACTCCACTTCTTTATTTTTCCTAAATCTTGCAATGGGATTATGTTGTGTAATGTCATTCCCCATTGTTGTTCTTGACCTCATGATTACTTGTAATTTTTTGGAATTTAATTCTATGTATTTCATGTATCATTGTAGTAGGTGAACAATCTTTTTATTTTGGCTTTTTTCTAACATGATCAAACAATTTTCTAATGAATGATCTCCAACACCACATTTTGTGGAAAATTTTAAATCGGGTTTGTCTTTTAGAGGACAATTGAGACTAAAGTGCTCAGTTTTGTAGCATATAAAGTAGTATGACTTTCTTGGTTGGCCACCAAAATGACCTCCCCTATTTCCATTTCACCCCCTATAACCACCTTGATTTACATAACCACCTCAACCACTGTATCCTCCTTGATCATTATATCCATTATTTTTTTTAGCTTCTTGGGTGTGATAGAGATTCACTTTATTTCTTACATTCAACTAGAATTTAGAAGTGTTATGGGATGCATCTTAACATATGGTGCACCATTTTATTTTATTTTTCTTCAATTTGTGTGGGAATCATGACTTACATGGTTAGTTGTACATTCACAAATTTTGTAGTAACTCTTCCCATGTAGCGGTCTAGTATCCCAGTGTTGGCTGACCAACTTCTTACATTTTTCCTTGGTGAAAACTTCATGCAACAATTTGTATACCATAACTATGAACGTTGTATGATAAGGTCCTTAAGAGATATTTGTATCATGAATATTATTTATTTCATTCTTTTTTCAGTGTTTGATGTGACCCATTCATCTTCGGTCTCAATATACTGAGTTATTCTCAAAGATTCCTTGTAAGTTTTAATATCATGCATTCAGAGAGGTGACTTTATTCTATGTAGTAGTCATGCAACAAACCAATAGACTATTAATTGGTCATCTATCACATATGGTATCTAACTAAGAAGATATTTAAATCTTTCATTGTAATCACTGATGGATTCTCCTAGTAATTGATTGATTTCTTTTAGCTAATGTGATGCTAGATGTTTATTATCTTGTGTCTTGAAAACTATGAACAAGTTCTGTTTGATTTCATACATAGTCATGTTATGGTTTTTTGTGCAGTTCATAAACCATGTGAGGGATCATTTTCTCAAATATCCCGCAAATTGTGCCACTTTTATGTGGGTTATGTCTCAAATACTTTCAAATAAGAACCGATGTCATATGGGATATGCATACCCTTCGTAGATGGGTATTTGTGTAGTGTCATTGATCGCCATTATTGATGTAACCAATATAATTTGTGTTGAATTTTGGATTTCCACCTCTTCACATGTAACAATTTTGAAAGTTTATGGCTCTTCAAATTTGTCTCTTGTTGATTACGTTTATTCTTCTTCTTCTCTAATTAACTCTAGTAGGGGAGGTGCTTCCATGAGATCTGATTATTTGATGAGGATTACAAATGTTCCCTCACCTGGAATCATGGAGTCCCAGTTTTCATCCTTAGGTCTCTCAATTATCATTTTAATATGTAGACTTGATTCATTTAATCGATTCCATATTAGTGTTTGATCAGGTTGAATATGGAAGTAATTTTTCTAAAATTTATCTAATAATGACATCGCGAAGGGATTATTGTCGTGTTTTAAGAACTGTAACCTCCCATTTGTTAGCATTTTTTCGACCTTTTGATTATAACATATGCAATGCTCCAAATCCTATGACCATCCTCTATAGCTCATTATATAGGGTCGAATTGGTCGTGGTCACTCCCCCTTGTTCCTGTAGTTGGCCAAGCTTCGACTTGGGCAGTTCCATAATTGTACCTTCCAATATTTTCCCTTTCCTTTTTAACCAATAAGGACTTGCAACTTCTTGTATTTCTTCTTTTTTCTCTTTCAATTTTTTAGATATCTGTTGTTGATTTATGTGTTGACATTTTGATTGGTCCTTTTTCCAACTTGATTTATCTCCTAGTTTTCTATATGCGCATCTTGATGTGTGTCTCTTTTACCAAAACCTTGTGGTAAGAAACCCCACCATCATCAACCCAACTTACTCTAGGTTGGATATGGGGCTAAGCAAGTATGAATTCATTTCCTTAAGAAGTACTCCCACTTATTACTTATTTTCCCAAACAATAGAAATGGGTGTATTTATTGATGGTTGAGGTTCCACAATGTGATCGACCCCTTTATCATTCAATAATTTGAGCATTGGTACTATGCATAAAAATATCTCATGCAAATTATCATAAAATATTCATTTTACGTTGTCAAAAAAAGTTTTTCTTCAATCACTTGTTATTCACAAAATTCATATGTAATATTCTCGACCACTCATAAAGATTAGTTAGACCGTCGGTGGACAATCATTATTTAGTTTATATGGTAGTTCTCTATATTAATCACTTGGTGTAATATACAATTTTCTTGACAAATTTATGGATTAACATAAGCACACATTCCAATAATTTTTCATTTGTCTCAGTAAAAACTCTTTCTTGCTTTCATTATTGTTAGTCGATTCCTTCTTGCATAGTTGTTGATGTAATTTTTAATTTTTAAGTAAACCATATACGCACTTCCTCCAAATTCAACATCCATGCACATATATCTCTATTCATTGTCCCAGATATAGGTTCACATACTGACAAAAAAACCAATGTTGCGATCTATGGGATTACCTCCATTATTTACCATTGATATGCTTTCATATACATTCATAAAGAGACCAAAATATATATGACACCAATAATCCATTATATTATCAATAGAAGGACCAATTTACAACATAAATTGATGTCCTTTATATATATATATATATATATATATGTATGTATGTATGTATGTATGTATGTATGTATGTATGTATGTATGTATGTATGTATGTATGTATGTATGTATACACACACATGATTGTTCATATATGTTAGTTTTCCAGCTAGATTAATCGACTAGTTGACTGTCAGTCGACTGGTGGGCCTAGTCACCTAATTGACTAGCCCCTTCCAACAACATTCAAAAGAGCTTAACAATTGAAAATTTAAATCATTTATTTCCTAATAAACCATTGACACCACCTCCATCATTGAATTGACTAACATCAATAGGCATGCCACTTAAATACACTGGACATGTCCTTCTATAGAAAGGTGATGAGGACCCTATGAGACATTGGTTTATTTATAAAATGATCTAGGATGGCATGGATGTAATTGAAAAAATAAAATAAATGGTATAATTCACATGGACACTAATAAAAAGTATCCTTAACATGGTTCATGAATTTAATCGAAACAAAACAAAGGTTGAAATTAACAATAATTTTCTAGCATTATTTAAAACCCAATCTGTTAATAATTTTGTATCATGAACACTAAAAGAGATAAAGAAAATGTTGAGTGTTCCAATTGAGGATTACCTGCATTGGTTACCACTGATATGAATTAATATAGACATACATTCATAAAGAGACAAGAGTATATATGATACTAATAATCCATTATATTATCAATAGAAGGACCAATTTACAACATCAATTGATGTCCTTTTTATATATATGAATTGACATATATAAATACACATGACTGTTTATATATGTTAGTTGTCCATCTAGGTCAGTCGACTAGTTGAATGTCGGTCGATCGGTGGGCCTAGTCACCTAATTGACTAGGTCCTTCCAACAACATTAAAAAGAGCTCAGCACTTGAAAATTTAAATCACTTATTTACTAATAAACGATTGACACCACCTCCATCATTGAATTGAATAACATCAATAGGCATGCCACTTAAATACATTGGACATATCCTTATATACAAAGGTGATGAGGACCCTATGATATATTGGTTTATTTATGAAATGATCTAGGATGGTATTGGATGTAATTGACAAAATGAAATAAATGGCATAATTCACATGGAAATTAATAAAAATATCCTTAACATGGTTCATGAATTTAATCGAAACAAAACAAAGGCTGAAATTAACAACAATTTTCTAGCATTATTTAAAACCCAATCTATTGAGAATTTGGTATCCTTGACACTAAAAAATATCAAGAAAATGTTGGGTGTTCCAATTGAGGGTTATGATAAAAGGTTTAAGGATATACTAGTCCATATTCATTACACATTTGATACATAAATTCTTATAAAATGGTTCATTGCTAGTTTTCTCCAAGGAATTAGGGCACCATTAAGGATGCATGCAATCAAATATTATGAAGAAGCTACTCAGAAAGCACAACAATAGAAACAAATGATGATGAGGTAACCTAGTTGTTGAATACAATATTGGAAGATGATAAAAAAAGGATGCAAAGATAAATTTGAGACATGGAAATGAGAAGAGAATACCTATGGTGCACGATTTGTATGAATGATGGTAATACAAAGGATAATTGTAAAAGAAAATACTCAACTAATAAACTTCAAGCTGTCAGAGTAGTATGAAGACACAATGAAACATTCTACTAGCTATTTCCCACACAATTTAAAGAATGTCAAACTGAAGTGGTGTTCTATGAAATATCCAACTCACAACACATTGGAACACTGCAAGGAACCTAATGGGTTACTTAACCTTAGCATACAAAATAAGAGTACATTCCATATAAGAATTAAAACTTTTATTATATATTCATATTTTATTATATTATATTCCATATATTTCCTGATACATTTGATGTATATATAATACACATAAGTGATAAGTTGTGCATCCCCTTGGGAAAAGGGTGCAACCATTAATAATTACATTAAAATATTATATATCCTATATTGAACTACATAAGTACTTATTACCATATACAATTGATAATTATTAAATACTGGTGTAATCAATCAAATTGCAAGGTTGCCAATGATACACATAAATAATCATATAACAATAACAGAACAAGAGATAAGAATGGTAGGCATAATAACAGATTATACTACTCAAATACACATGTGGGTTCATACAATAAATCAAACCGAGTATCTATCTGGCTCAACAGCCTATATATGTTTACAAAAAAGTTACAGAAACTACCTGTCGGTTCAACCAACCGACATGACCTATGCTATCAACCTAATCTACAATTATTCAACTATCGATTCTAGTCGGCTTAGCCGACTATCTCCTCCAACATCTCCCCCAGCATAAAATATTTCTTCATCCCAAAGAAACAAGGAGGTGACAACCTTTGTCTTGAGTAGTTATGTAATACTCTTTTATGGACTATGCTGCTTGATAGATGGCTGTTGTTGAATGCAGACTTCCACAATAGATTCTGTGGTAATTGACAATTGATGGTGGAATTCTTCCCAAGTGTGAATCCCATTTTGAATGTATATGCTATAAGTAGTGAGAGTCAACAAGTTCTCTACCTTTTGATGCATGTCTATGCTAAGGATATTGATCATGTCGGTCCCCAAAATTTATGCCTTTTCTTCGGCAGCTGCGAGTAATATTTGCATATGTGGATGTATCTTGTTGAGACTGAAGAGGCTTGGTCTGGCCTAGCTAATCCATTGATGTTATTTCTTTTCTAGTTTTTTCATTTCTAACACGAGTTGGTCATGGATTGTTTGTGCCATTGCTTCGGTGCTTGATTGACGGTTTTGAAGTGAACGAATGAGTTCATGAGTCTTTTGTACCCGTTGAAACACTTGGCCATAATGCATGTACCAGTTTCTCAAAACCTCCTCTCTTACATTGAATTATGTGATATATTGTCCCAACAAGTTGTAGGATGCCAAAAATGATATATATTGTT